>OY982579.1:13415951-13541912 GCA_963859945.1 Euplagia quadripunctaria | reverse complement strand
CCTACACATATTAAACAACAAATTCTTTAAATAATGTTTAAAATTGTTTTATTTACTGAGGTTTCACTTACACAATGGCAAGGTTCCGCAGGCGTTGTTGATACGTAAAGTTGTTTCGACAGGGATACTTCAACAATCCAGAGGAAACGGCAAAAGCATTTTCAGATGATGGCTGGTACAAAACTGGTGACTTACTCTACAGGGATGAAAAAGGCAGTTTCTTCTTCGTAGAACGACTCAAGATGATCATCAAATATCTTTATTACCACGTAAGTGCGAATGTATACTTAGCGCAAATATAACTAAATTTTTTGACCTACCCTTTGAAAGGCAAAATATCAAAAAAAAAAAAATATATCAAGTCTATTCATGCCTCTGAAACTATGATAAAACGTTGTTCTTTCTTGGATCAAACAAGATTGACAATGGATGTGAGAAGTTAATATTTACCCTCCTTTATCCTGTCTCATAAAATCTATTCCCTATTATGTTAAAATATTTTTTAAAGATTTTTTTTTAATATATAAATAGATGTGTGTATAGATACATTGTGGCAAGCATTTATCTCCCAGTGTGCTGGTTGTGCTGTTTAACCGCAATCTTTTGTACGGTAGACGGCTCCGTACATCTACTGTGCCTAAAGTTTTGCAATTCAAATAAAAACATCGTTTACTTGCTAATGCGCATTAAGTCTTATACGTCTACTTACCTAAGTACAAAACAAGTAATGCAAATCAATCCTTATACATATACAAACACTTTAATTGCTTTAAATGAGGATACAGAGTGGTGGTAGGTTGTTAGTTACACAAATGTACAAGCTCATTTAGCCATTCAAATAACAGCATGCAATTTTTTCCTTAATTACTATTTATAAAATTATTTATTAATGATTACATTGCCTTACAATACCACACTATGTTTCATTATTTATGATATTCCATATTAAATTAAATTAAATGTTGATTAAATTGATACTTTATAATAACTAAATTTCATAATATTAAAATTGCTCATTAACGTAAATAATATAATAACTAAAAGATCAATAAATGATGATAAAACGATCAACCAATATAGGTGTTGCTCATTGCTCACGATATGTAAAAAACTCTTCTACAGAATAGAAACATACTTCCAGTAGCCAATAACTTAGGTTTGGTACAAACTTATTAAATGGCAATTCCTTAAATCGTTTAGGAATTTTATTTTAAATTTTAATGCACATTGAGTAACTGTTATTTTTAAATTTTGTGGTTCTAGGTATTTTATCAAGTACCAGCCGGTTCGGATTCCTCATGTCCTCTTTTATCTTATTTTAACATTGTTGCTACTTAATATTACAATGTAATGAAAGCTGATATTGAACTGAGATGGATTATATTACACAGTGACGAGCTACGAGGCTAAGACAAACGAATGGAACACATTAAATCCAATCCATTCCTGAAGTCCCACGAACGAACTGTAATTTTTTTACTGTCATATACAGATTTTTCCTGAAGATTTAGAAAAGGTAATTGCTGAGCATCCTGGCGTGGCAGATGTGAGCGTGACGTGCATCCCCCATATAGATGATCAAGAACACCCAGTAGCTTGTGTTGTGAGGAAAAAAGGTTCCAATGTTACTGCCCAGGAGATAAAAGACCTTGTCGCTAGTATGTATACCACTACGTTTGTGATTTGATGTTAATAATATTGTAGGGTTCGTTTGGCTCGAGACGAAGTCGTTTCGTGGCGTTAAGTGTGAGAGGAGAAGAATTGAGAATCGACTACAAAGCTGAAAGACTATATTTAACTTGATCGTTTCACAAGAAATACATTCACTCTAAATTGTCTTCATAGAAGAAGCTCCGCAATTTGACAGATGTCTATATACCTATAGCCCTACAATATACAGCTTTTGCGGCTTTGCTTGGGTTAATGTAGATTTTGTCAATGAATTCACTTCTCCTTCTCCTGTTTTATTTCTGGAAAAAAAATACATTATATCCTTTTCTATAAAAGTGTTGTAAAATATGGTAAAGATAATGGAAAAGAGTTGCCGTGAGTTTGTTTGCCCAATTTCTTCTACTAGTCAGAATACATTTACAACACAGTATTATTTATTTTTACATATTATTTGTTTTATTTTTCATAAAGCCACTTATTGTTGTGGTGACATTGTGTTAATCTATATTTTTTTAAATTTTAGTTAAAAAAGACGTTTTCAAACAATTTTATGATATAAAGATATATAATTTTGACTATATCCTACTAATATTATAAACGTGAAAGTTTGTGATAAAGTATGGATATTTGTTACTCTTTCACACAAAAACTATTGAACCGATTGCGATGAAACTTGGTAGGTAGATAGCTGGAGCTTTTTATCCCAATATTCCCACGGCACCAGGACTTACACGGATGAAACCGCGGAGCGCAGCTAGTCGCTAATAACGATTATGCAAAATTCTATGATGAAACTGCACTGCAGTTAAATTTTGGAGGTAAAAAACTCTAGCTGTAATAAAAGAAATTGATTTAAAAGTTATAAGAACGAATAAACCATTGCTTTAATAATTAAATGTGTCAATGCCAAGATATTTATCAACTACTGGTTTCACTCACGTGTATATTTGGGGATGCCTGACTACTTTATCAAGAGGTGAAGCATCTTCCAAATCCGCGTCGGGCGACGCATTGTAAACATATTTTTATCGTGGGAGAGCCATGGTTAGGCACGTAATTAGGGGCCGGCTCGACCGGAGTGAAACCACGGCCTCACAGAAAACCGGCAGTGAGTGTGTTGTTGTTGCTCACTCACTCACTCTCTCGCCCACTCGCCCACTCTGCCCACTCGGCCCACTCTGCCCACTTGGCCATCTCTGCCCACGCTGCCCACCCTGCCCACTCATGCATGCATTGCTTTTCACCGAGAGTGTGAGGTTACCGGAGGCCCTATTCCTCCCCCCCCCCCTCTCCCCCTCTTTCACCCTTCCCCTACTCCCACCTTAAAGGCCGGCAACGCACTTGTGATTCTTGAGTTGCAGGTGCCCATAGACATGGAATTTTGACCTGAAGTACGTCTCTTACATTTTCAGGTAAACTGGCCGACTATCAAAAGTTGAGGGGCGGTGTCATCTTCATGGATAAGATCACAATGACAACTACAGGAAAAGTGGCCAGGGGCAAACTGAAACAGATGGCGCTAACAGCTCACAGAGAATAGAAATAGGATTACAGAGATTAGTGTATTACCTACTAGGGTTTGGAAACTTGCATTATAAGTAATAATTTGTGAATGTTTTTTTGTAAAATGGTAAATAAATATAAAATAATAATAAATGTATGGATAATATAATTTGTTGTTTTTGTTTCTTTATGACACTAATTATTTTATTCGCTAGGTATACTAAAATTATTTCAGTTTCAAGTTTTTAGTTTATATTTATTTACTTAATATTTCTCATTCTATTTAGTCCATGTGTACAGTTCATAGTGTACAGTGTTCTACTAGTCAAGCCCTTTCATTTGATACACATATTGAGGAGGTTGTGAAAAAATGAAATCCGCCACTTTGTCGGTGGCGTGTTGGAGTTAATTTTTTTTCATAATATTCTCCATTCTACTAAATAGTCGACTTCTTTCATTTTATACCCATATTGGAGGAGCTATGAAAAAAAAGAGGCAGTCATGGGACTGCCGACAGAAGTGCAAACTTAAACGATACGACGAACTTAAAACGTCACATTACTCTCCTACTCACTCACTCACTCTCTCGCCCACCCTGCCCACTCTGGCCACTCTGCCCACTCTGCCCACTCTCCCCACTGCCTACTCTGCCCACTCTCCCTCCCTCCCTCCCTCCCCCTCTCCTACTATCCCACTCTCCCTTCCTAAATTCCCTCTCTACCTACCATGTCTCTCTGACGTTGTACATGTAAATATAAGAAACTCACTTCTGTCTTAAGAATTTTCGATCTCGTCATAAAAATATATTTTTTAAATATATTACAGTCGGACACATTTTCCGTACATTTTCGATCAGTTTTTACTAGGATACATTTTCAATCAGGGTCCACGTGACCCTGAATTCTGACGAAAGTTTAACATTTTTTACCCATCTCAAAAAGTGCCCAACGCCACTAAAGAAGTTTTCATTTCAAAAAATGTAATCTGCTATTTTGTAACGGCCGCCATCCTGGATTTGAAATTTGTCATAGCGCACAGTATTCTACTAGTCAAGCCTTTTCATTTGATACCCATATTGAGGGGGTGGTACAAAAATATGTAATCCACCATTTTGTAGCAGCGGCCATCTTGGATTTACAATGATATTGAATATATTAAATTTTATTGTCATCAGAACCAAAGATGTGTATTATATATCAGATCAATCTGACGATGGTAAAATTTCAACTGCTATAAATTTGACCCAAAAAACGAACAGGTCAAGCTAAATAAAACCGTTTAATAAAAACAGGTCATAAGCTTCTAAGTTGACAATAGGATTGACTGACAACAAATTTGAAAATATATATTTTTTTAAATCATATTCTAAATTTAAATGGTTATAAATAGCCAGGACTTCACACTTTTTATCATCTTACATACTCATACTTAGGTGATTGCAAAAACCGCTTTAAGGAAAAAAAAACAGTCAGTCGTAGGACTGCACGTCAGAAGTGAAAACATAACTTCACAATGTATTTGCATATATATACACACACACACATCTGTATATATATAATTAGGTTAAAAATAAAAAAGTAGGTAATAACATATCTAAATGTATACATAGGGTACACTGGAAGTTCCGAGCTCCTGGCCGCTCATAAATGTTTGAATTTCGAATGTTATATTTTTTTAAATATAAGAAACTCGGCACCGTCTTACGAATTTTCGATCAGGCCAAGTGTCCTGAACTCCTTAACGCGAGTTTAACATTTTTTCCCATCCCAAAAAGGGCACAACGCCCCTAAAGCGGTTTTCACTTTAAAAATCATTTGAAGTAAGAGCTGTTTGGAATCTATGTTATACTATGTTAAAAATCTTAAGATTCCGACTTCCGACACTAGAATTGCACGTGTAAATTCGATTGTATCTTGGCTTAGATCGTTCATCGTATTTTACAAGACACCTGCGGCCGCCTGCGGTTGTTATGTGGGTGTAATAATACCCACAAGGCCAAGGCTGACCTAATCTCAACATATAAATAAATAAATAATATAATAATTGCGACATAATATGACGTGTTTATAGCAAATTTTAATATATTGAACTGGTATTATTGAACAAAGTAGTGACAAATAGCCACACGAATACACCCATATACACAGTATTTGTTTTAAAACTGAAAAGCAGTTAGACCATCTTGTTGTTCCAACTCGCTTAATACAAATCGCTTTACACGCTTAACAGGCCTGATTTAAGAAGCAGTCAGTTACGGGCCTTTCTGTCTTCGAAAGAAAAAGGAGTTAAGTATGTATACAATGAATACTAGTTTTTGCCCAAGGGGACACTCCGTTTAAAGTTGCTTTTGTAACCTCAGGAAAAGTAGTTTTCTGGGTGAAAGACTCTTTACCCTGGCAATGTGTAGGTAGGTTGAGGAGTTATGTCATAAAAACGTAACAGACAGTTACTTTCGCATTTATTATATAAGTATAGATTGAATGTAGCAATACCATAATTGATATAAAATAGTTTGTTCATTGAACACTACCTTTATGAGAATTTTGATGTTGTAACGATTCGAAATAGAAATCACATAAAATGTAAGTTCTATACAATACATAGGCTGCACTAAAAGTATCGGGAATGGAATATTTCCACTATTCCTATCATATTAAAATCTTTTTAATTGAAAACTCCTTGGTTTTAAAAATCGAATACCATTTATTTATTTAAAAAAAGATTCTCGGTCTTCTCACAAGGTCTTCTCAAACTTGTTTAGTCGTTGAGAAAATGGAATTGACTCGAGAAAATTCAAGGGCGATGATTTATTATGACTTTCGAAGCGGTTTAACACAAAAACAGTGTGTTGACCGGATGCTTTCTGCATTTGGTGATGAAGCCCCATCCAAAACCACAATTTATCGCTGGTTTGCTGAATTTCAACGTGGACGTGTCAAGCTCAGTGTTGATCCCCTTCAAGGTCGTCCAAAAACTGCAGTCACCCAAGAAAACCTTGATGCTGTGCGTAAGCTGATTGAGGAAGATCGACATGTGACATACCGCGAAATTCAGGCAAATTTAGACATTGGCATGAGTCAAATACAAATAATCTTGCATGAACAATTAGGTGTAAAAAAGTTGTTTCCCCGATGGATACCGCATTTACTCTGTGAAGAGCAAAAAGCGGCTCGCGTTACTTGGTGCGTCAGAACTCTCGAAAGATTCCACGCAGGATCCTCAAATGCTGTATACAACATTGTATCAGGTGACGAATCCTGAATATACGCGTACGAACCCGAAACAAAAAACCAGTCACGAGTTTGGGTGTTCGAAAATGAGTTAAAGCCAACTAAAATTGTTCGTTCACGGAGTGTTGCAAAAAAAATGGTGGCCACGTTTGTCTCCAAAACCGACCATGTTGCGACTATTCCTCTTGAGGGACAAAGAACGGTTAATGCAGAATGGTATGCTAACATTTGTTTGCCACAGGTCGTTTCCGAACTCCGTAAAGAGAACTGCAACCGCCGCATCATCCTCCATAATGACAATGCGAGTTCTCACACCGCGCACAGAACAAAAGAGTTTTTAGAGCAAAAAAACATAGAATTATTAGACCATCCGCTGTACAGTCCCGACCTAAGCCTTAATGATTTCTATACTTTCCCTAAAATAAAGAAAAAATTGCGTGGTCAGAGATTTTCATCACCTGAAGAATCTGTGGACGCCTACAAAACAGCCATTTTGGAGACCACAACTTCCGAATGGAATGGTTGCTTCAATGATTGGTTCCATCGTATGGAAAAATGTGTCAAATTTCGCGGAGAATACTTCGAAAAGCAATAAATACATTTTTAAATAGTAATGTTGTGTCACTTCCTTGATTCCCGAAATTTTTAGTGTAGCCCTCGTATATAGCATTTATATCTTAACTACCTATCAGGTTTTTTTTTTTTAATTTTATTAGTAACTAGCTGACCCGACAGACGTTGTCCTGTCTTAACCATGAATATTCAATTCGAATTGGTATAATTTGCAACGCGGATTCTGTCAATCGCGTCAACTGTTAAACTCTAGTTAAACTACTGAAAGTTATGTCAAAAGCGCTAAGGTTACATTAGAAAAGTTAATATGGTCGTTAGGTTTTCTTAAATTTTCTAATTTTCTTATTTAACTTTCGTATTTTTTTCTTTCATAACAACCTTCTCCTGACAATAACAAACACAAAAAAAAAGAATAAGCGAAATCGGTCCAGCCGTTCACGCGTGATGCTGTGACCAAGGGAAACTGGGATTCAATTTTATATTAGTATATAGAATATAGATATAGATTATTCACATAATTGACAAAAAATGGATGATTAATAAATATACCACAAACCCATCAAGAGTTTATCAGTGGTATATCCATAAACTTAGTATACTAGCGTAATTATACTAAGTTTATGGGTATATCAGACACATCATCTGAGCATCTGCATGGTTTGACATTGTATTAGGAATTCTCTAATACCTATATGTTTCCTGAAACAATTTACTAAAATTATGAAAGTGGGCTATTCAAACACTGTAAAATACTAAACATATTCAATATGTCTGCGTGTGTGTGATCAGTGATCAGCGAGGAATGCCACAATATTGTAAATGTAGAAAAAAAGTGAGGTATGAATCACTACGTTGCTTGTCATACTTACCTACTTACAGGTTGCC
The DNA here is from genome assembly GCA_963859945.1 of Euplagia quadripunctaria. Lineage (NCBI taxonomy): Eukaryota > Metazoa > Arthropoda > Insecta > Lepidoptera > Erebidae > Euplagia > Euplagia quadripunctaria. The sequence continues at coordinate 13,534,050 of OY982579.1, read as the reverse complement.
TAAACATGTCTTTGGTACAAGGACGTGGGAATATTTGCTGCCCAAATTATTGCATTACCCTTCGAACTCTGCAGTACGATTAATACAAAAAATTGTAAATCTGTACTCAGGAAACGAGAATTCCCATATATAACCGGTGTGACGGTACATGAAAATATATGATAAGTTAAAGGAACCTACTAAGACCTACAAGCTTAAAAGTCCGTACGACCTTAAGCCTTATAAACCCTACAGCCGTTACCTACCATATACCTAGTATGTGATACATAAATATATTAATAAGTTCAGGATATCTGCACCATGCGACCTAAGGTTACAGATGGATAGTAGATAGGATAGGTTCAGGATGGTACAGCTTATACACTACTTTTTCTTAACACACTATTTTACAAAATCTTTGTGTTCTATGCGTATAAGATGCAACCAAATCATTATTTTAAGTTTTAACTGGGCCGCGCATGGCCGCGCATGAGCCGAGTGCTGAGTTAATATTTTACACATATCGATAATGTTACATTGAACAATGGCTTTTGTGGTATATTTATAACTAGCGACCCGCCCCGGCTTCGCACGGGTGCAATGATGATAGTAAATATACTACAGAATGTCTTTATATACAACGTTCACAGCTTTTTTGCCATTAGACAATACAAACATGTTTTCTTCAGAGGTTACTCTTGAAAGAGCGACATATAATTGGCCATGTGAAAAACACTCAACGCTCAAATCTAAGCATTGAAAGTTTGACCCTGCGATTTACTAATGGTCATTGCATAATATCTATACTAGAAATTGTCCGGCCCTCTGGCCGGTACCGACCGCTATGTCCCTGCATTTTAAATCTGTAATATCTTCGAAAATATTCATTGAAATTACATGCTGTAAAGGGCCATTTTGATCTATATTAAAAGCACCAATGTATTAAGGTACTTAATTGGATAAGGATGCTGTATTGCTTAAAATCGCTTTGTAAATAAGCCATTATTTTTCGTAAAAAGTAAAGGATAAAAAATGGGTATTGTGGGTTATCCCTAAGAGATACACATATACCATCGCGGAATTTTTTGTAGACCTTTTTAAGGTGTACAATAATGTGGTACATTATTTTGATTTATTTCGTAGGGTTCAGCCGTTTGCAATGTAAACGCAAAAAAAAATGTGTTTATTTACGACATCACATTAGAAACCTCTAAAGTTATCAGTGTTTCTCTACTATATTATGCATGTATTATACATATAAACCTTCCTCTCGAATCACTCTATCTATTAAAAAAAACCACATCAAATTCCTTTGCGTAGTTTTAAAAATCTAAGCATACATAGGGACAGACGCACAGCAGGAAGCGACTTTGTTTTATACTATGTGTAGTGATAACCCATTTTTGTCAACGATTTTAATTGTTAATAAAAAAAGCAACGGACACATATTACACTGCCGCGAGTACAGATAATATAAAATACATGTTTCTCGACTTTTTAAAGTAATAGATGCTATAGAAGCGGCGGTAGCGTAATGGCTAAGGCGTCGGACTTGCGATAAAGTGGTTGCGGGTTTGAACCCCAGCCAGTGCACTACCGGCGTGAACCCATTCCTAACACTAGCATTTAGCTTAGTTGGAGGGGTTAACAAGAATACTAGTAATGTGTGACCCACGGTACTAGTACTTTTTTCCTTTTTTTTTTTTTTAAAAGACAACTCCCGCATTAGGAGTTACTCCTGTGTCGTGGGGGATTTTACAAACACACAAACAACAGACACAAAGAACACCCAGACTCGGGTGGGAATCGAACCCACGACCTATGGCATAGCAGTCAGGGTCACTAACCACTAAAACAATAGGCCAGTCTAAAGCCCAAAGGCCAGTTTAAAAATAGATGTGAAATTAAAACTTTAATAATTCTGAATTTAAAAATATTATTATTGGTCGTTTGGACAAATGAGCACTGAGGCGGCGAGGTTTTAAACAAGTTTCAATGTATCAAGAATGATTATAATATCTATTATCATTCTACATCCCGATCGCCACAAGGTTTGTATCAGACGGTATAGACCGACGCGTTTGGTATCGGTGTGCAGACATCTACTATAGTTCCAGTGAAAATGAAACCTTTTGACGTAGCCAATGACGACTACCACATGGGCCACCTATTTCGAGACACAATGAAAAGCAGACCCGATGCCATATGTCAGGTAGCTTTTTTTATTATGCGCTCTATGCGAATGTTATTGCTTTATTGTAATAAAGTTTATTAGTCCTAGATGTGGAGAAGTGAGTGAAGAGAGTGTCTTTTATCATAGTGTATTTTTTTTAAAGAAAGTGTAACTATACACTAGTTAGTGTACTTAGTGTTTCCCTAGCGCAGTGAAGAGTGTAACAGCTTTTCTTTAATAAACATACCATAGAGAATTATAAATTTAATAAAATATAAATTTTGTAAAATTTTGGCAGGCTACGAATAGCATGTGTTACCGTCGTAAAATGCCTGACCATATAGATAATGAACAGGATCACAAATCTATAGCTAACATTTTCAAAAACAATTTTCAAGTTGTGCCTTTACTGAAACAGTCCGTGAATACATCGTATGAGAACCGCCGTGACCCGGTGCACATACAATTCGACACCGGTGTACATACAACCTGACGACGTCTGAAAAGCCGTAATCAGTATGAAACGTGGCAAAGCTCTGGGTCACGACGGTCTCAACGTTGAACATCTGGTTCATGCGGGGCCTCTACTGTATGATATACTGGCTTTATTATTCAATACTTGTTTAAAATATAGTAATCTCCCCATAAATATGCTGAAGACAGTGGTTACGCCAATTATTAAGAATAAATCATGTGATAGTACTATCTCAGCAAATTACAGGCCTATTTCCATAGCGACAGTGATATCTAAACTTTTTGAAATACTGTTGTTACCTTATTTGACTAACAACATTAAAATTGACGCAAAGCAGTTCGGCTTCACCGAAGGCTTATCAACAGACATGGCTATATACACCCTAAAACGATGTGTCTACAGATATGTGGGGCGTAAAACCTCGCTATATGCCTGTTTCCTTGACCTGAGTAGAGCCTTCGACCGTCTGGATTATCATAAACTATGGACAAAAATGATGAAAACAGACGTACCCATGAAGTGATTAAAACAATGAAATTTTGGTATGAACATCAATCTAATGTTGTGAAATGGGGAAATAGCACCTCTGACTCATACAAGCTACAATGTGGTGTTAGGCAGGGTGGAATTACATCTGCATTTCTGTTTAACTTCTACATGAATGACCTTATTGTGGCGCTCAGCGGAGCTGGCGTCGGCGCTCATATAGGTGACACGTGTCTGAACAATATCAGCTACGCTGTCGACATGGTCCTGCTGAGCCCCTCAATAAGAGGCTTGCAACTACTTGTTAACATCTGTGAATCCTATGCCACCGAGCACGGCCTATTATACAACACGAAAAAGACCAAAATGCTTGGTATTCAAATCAGGTAAGGGACGGGTCCCTATATACCACCTATTTATCTGGATGGTGGGCCGATTAGAGTGCTAGACAAATTTGTATATCTAGGCCACCATGTTTCTAGTAATTTAAGCGATGTTCAGGATCTCAAAAGAGAGCGTAGGTCGCTTGCAATCAAGTCCAATATGCTTAGTCGTAGGTTTAGCGGGTGTTCTGCTCAGGTCAAGACAACATTATTTAAAAGTTACTGCCAAACGTTCTACACGTGCAGCCTCTGTATTCAGCCTTCAAGGAGAGCAATGCATAACATAAGAGTCCAGTATAATAATACCTTTAGAACCGTTATGTATCTACCTAAATTTTGTAGCGCCTCAGGTATGTTTGCGGAGGCAGGAGTGGATGACTTTTATGCCATAATGAGAAAGCGTACATATTCATTTTTAAAGAGGTTAAACAAATGCCACAATTTAATAACACAAGAGTTATATGAAAATGTATATAATAAAGTTGACATGATTTTTATTCATAAATTGACATGTAACAATAATAAAATGTAATTTATTTTTATGGATATTAACATTAGGGTAAGCACTTATTGTACTACTAACAACATATGGGTTGATAACCTGAAATAAATGACTATTATTATTATTCTCCTTATTTATTTAATATACATATAAATTACATTTTTAAGTACATTTACAATAAAAAAAATACAAATATATTTAAAAATATAAAAAATAGTGTCCCACCGGTATCGGGTACAGGGACCAAGCTTCCGGTGGTTAGGGTTCCAGAGACAGAAACCTCCTCACTATGCGTGCCGTGTCGAGAAGGACTGCTTTCTGCATTAGGCTCTTGATCCAGCTGCCTAACATGAGCCTCTGAAGGTGTAGGTCGAGGCTCTTAGCAATCAACCCATGGGCCGAAATGACTGTCGGCACAATGATTGCTGAATCCACATCCCACATGTCGACAATCTCGTGGGATAAGTCCAAATATTTTATTTGTTTATCTTTTTCGGCTTTTAAGAGATTGTCGTCATGGGGAATGGTGATGTCAATAATCATTGCTCGGCGCTCTAATCGGTCCATCACCACTATATCAGGCTTATTGGCAACAATAGTCCTGTCAGTGATGATAGATCGATCCCAGTACAATGTTGCACGACCATTTTCGAGAACTGGGTCGGGTGCATACCTGTAGTATGGTAACTCGACAGTCACAAGGTTTTATTTAAGAGCAAGTTGCTGATGGACTATCCTGGCCACTTGGTTATGTCTATGCAAGTACTCGCTGTTGGCAAGACGAGAACAACCAGAAATTATATGCCTGAGGGTTTCTCTGGGACAATGACACGCCCGACAAATGTCAATTGTGCCGTCCTTCAGGATATATCTCCGATAGTTATTCGTCATAACAACTTCGTCCGTAATTGCATAGACAAAACCTTCAGTTTCTCCGAAGAGGTCCCCAAACCGTAGCCAGGGTACTGATGTTAATAAATCTACATCGGGCCCATTTAAGGCCCGATAAAAACGTCCATGCAACTCCTTGCTCTTCCATATCTCCATGCGATCTGTAATACTAAGTACTACTGGTTTGCGCCAGTTCTCTTTTGCTAGAGCAAGCGAAGTGAGTCCGTTGTCAACTGCCACCACATCCCGATACACATCCAGGTCAACGGAGAGGAAGTAATCTCTAAGGTTGCATACCTCGCGGTTATGGTTATGGTCTTGGCATTTAAAAAACCACGACCCCCACATTTCCACGGGATATACAATCTCATGACCGATGAACGTGGATGGTGCATTCGGTACGCGGTAAGCAGTGTACGAACTCTTCTATCCAGGGCATCTAGTTCAGTTTGAGTTCATTATTATTATCTTTATTAACATTATTATTATTCTCTTTATTAACATTTAAATACATATAAATTACATTTTTAAATACATTATTATTTGAAAAAATATATTTAAAAATATAAAAAATAGTGTCCCACCCGTATCGGGTACAGGGACCAAGCTACCGGTGGTTAGGGTTCCAGAGACAGAAACCTCCTCACTATGCGTGCCGTGTCAAGAAGGACTGCCTTCTGCATTAGGCTCTTATTATTATTATTATTATAAACAATATTTTGCAAACATTCGCTTTTTATTTTACATAATATAGAGGAATAACACATATTAAGTGGCTAAATATTATTATCAATAAAAAAATATGTACAATTTAAAATCTTTAACTTTACACATTCCACCTACTTCCGTTTACTTTTATGAAAAACGGAGGCAAAAATACCTGGGAATTCAAACGGTCATAACTTGTAAACGGATAGTTTTTTTTTTCAAAAATTCTTATTGTAACTGCATGCTAGCATGCATGCACTCTAGAGTCTAGAGATTCTAAGAGTCATGCCCTTTCAGTGATTTAAGTAAGTGTTCTATTTTCAAAAACACTGTTTAGCAATTTAGCCACCGGTTTTACACATTTTTATGCGTTAAATATAGTTATTATGTGCCCAAAATGTCCCTTATGGTCCCAGATTTTTTTTAATATTAATAGTGTTTTTATTTTATGGGTTTGTTAACTGTTTATTTACTGTCTTCCTACTAATTTCACACATTTAGGGTTTATGTCAGTACCAAGTCTGCATCGTCTCGATATCATTGTTTAACTGCTTTGCAACAAGTTGATTTCATTAGTAAGGTTTAGATGTTAGTGTAGATTGTAGCTATAGAAAACTCGTTTTTCGATAAAATTTGCATTATCTTTCGCTCAGTATGCCAAAACAAAAAAAAAATGGCTTGAGACAATAACATACCTATATCCAGGTGTAATAGAAAAAAAACATTTTAATTCGTTTTATTACTTTTTAGTATTTATTTTATTTTTAATCAATTTATAATGAATTCATTGTTGACCCAGTGACCTATAATTAATCTGTGGAGCACGCGTTTATAGTCTCTCCCTCTATTATAGTCGTATTGATCAAGATTCTCTAGAAAATATTTATCAAAATGGGTTCGGGTCTGGTAGTGATCGCGTTAATTCTCATAAAGATAATTGTGTCGTTAATCAAATGCATAATATTCATTTATAGGCTCATATCTGGGCCTCACCCTACAACAAATGACGTTAGTGAATATTACTTGTATGTTATTTAATGTTAAGTGTATTCAAATTCAAATTCAAATTCAAAATCATTTATTCAATTAAGACACTAAGTGACATTTATGAACGTTAAATTGAAGCTACTGTTAAAAATCATAGATCGACGCAAATAGACGCCACAGCATGTACTGGATTGTCGAGGTAAATTAGGTAAAAACACCAAAATCTACTGCCTGCTTGTGTCGATCTATAACTTCCAGTTTCCAAAATGCGTAGAGCCTTATGAGAAGAATACTGGCAAAGAAACTCATGGCCACTCTTTTTAAAAGTCAGATCTTCAGGTACAATGGTATTAGTGTTACATAAAAGATAAGCATGATGCAAGCTGTTGCCACCTGAATTACATTTTATTGAAATGCTCCAAAAGCTAACGTACAAACAAAAAATATCACTCAGTGATACCGTTGAAGGTTCGAACCTATTAAACATAGAAATCATTCAAGGTGCACATCAGTTACAAAGTCTACTGTTAAAACTAATTCATGACTGGATTAAGAGGCTAGAGTTGCAGTTGAAGGAACCAAAATAATAGTATAGGCTAAAGCATCGCTGACTAGGCCGACCAGTCACCCCAAGCAGCACCCGTTCACGAGTATGACGCATGGACCAGCCATCGTAGTGTATAGATGTGTGTAGTGTATACCTATTCATATACAGACTACCTATACTAGTAAATACTTCTATACTAATAACCTACACTACACTAACAAACGATGATTCCCATCAGACCATGCCGGGTGCGAGCCGTCAAACCCAAGGTTCGGCTTTGTTCGTTGGCGCTAGTCCGTGCCGCAGGCGCCGCGCCGCCGCCGCAGGTTGTAACATATAAAATAACAATTCCTTCATATAAAATGTTTGTAGGGTTACCAATCCGTGCCCCGTTCGTGTGACGGGTTGCACCCGGCTCGTTCTAATGTGAATCATCCTTAAGGAGATATTGTATGTGAACGTACCTACATATGAGTTTGGACGTAGGCGGTTATGTCCGGACCTACTCATTCGATTTACAACATTCTTATACTAAGAGAGAGATAGCTACAATATATTTAGATACTGGCCTGTTGGTCTAGTGGTTAGTAACCCTGACTACTAAGCCAGAGGTCGTGGATTCGATTTCAAACCAGGACAAATAATTGTGTGATGAGCACGATCATTTGTTCTGTGTCTGGGTGTAATTTATCTATAATATATATGTATTTAGAAATACATAAGTATGTTTATCAGCAGTCTGGTTACCATAGTACAGGCTCTGCCTAGTTTGGGATCAGACGGCCGTGTGTGAGATGTGTGAAGTTATTATTATTATTATAAACATTCGATTATGTTACTTAGGTAATGTGGGCTATTTTAGCCTTAAGTTACAATTTTTGGTAAGGAACGTTATAGGTACCTACCATCTAATTCAGGTCAAGTTGAAAAAATCTGATCACGCGGTATGTTACCACAAACCACTTTATGCACGTGATGTGTCTCAGCGGTTTTGAATATTGAATAAAATGTCAAAAAAAAATCAAAAATTTTAGACTGACGACCGGTTTCTGAAAGGCTAATCAATGCAAAAATTAACTAATCGTATGTCAAATCTCTTGTATTGCTTGCTAAAAGTATGATTAGGGCCGGCACTTTAATTTCATCGTCCGATCAATTAATAGAGCTAATGTCAAACGTCAAATTCTACTAAAAAATCGATCACCAAACCTTCGTCATTTTATAAAAGCTTAAAGTTTTTCTGTACATGTACCCAACCGAGGTAGGAACGGTGGCCGACTATAAACATGGTGGACTTTGGATCATGGTGGCTTTGGCAGCTATGAGGCACCAATCAGTTCATCGTAAACATCTATGGAGAGTGGCCCGTGTTACCCTTTGACTCGCTACGATATGAAGTTGTGTTGAGCAGATAAAGTGTCGTTTATTCGGTCCCTCCTGCTTACTCCTGGGGCATCTGCCATATACCGCCGCGGCCATCTCATCTTGCTTTGTGTCGGAACTCTCTTTCGCCGAGCTTTGCTTGCGTCAGACATACTTATCTACTATATTGTAAACTTAATACGGTGTGACTGTGTGAGTGATGGTGTGTACGTGTTGAAGATAGTGAAATCGGAAAAAGACATGCTGACGGGTGCGGTTTGAACCTCAGGACATCGAACTGCAAGTCGGACAGGCTGCCCCTGGACCAACAATGCAGTGACATCATTGTTGAAATTGCGATATCTCATCGTATGCATTGCTAATAGTTTCCAGTAGGAGCTTCTTACTAACTACGTAACTTTGCTATTACTTTAGACACATAGACAAATACACAAAATGTCTACAGCTTCGAACTGTGCGGGGTGTAACAAAGCTATATTATTAAGCAATCGAGAGATAATGAAATGTGTCGTTTGCTGCTTATTTTGTGATTTGGAATGCGCAAATATAACACCTAAACGCTTTCACTCTATGATAAAAGATAGTAAACAAAACTGGAAATGCTCGCAGTGCTGCTGCACGGAACCAAAGATGGGTAATACAAATACACCGATTTGCCCCACCGATCAAGGCACACAAGATATATCATTTGTAACCACAAGAATCACGCAGAAATTTCGTCGGAAACCCTCAGAAGACATTTCCAATGAACCACAAGTCTCTATTGATAATCTTCGCATTCTGACTAGAGAAGAACACAGTTCAACATTAAAGGCAACCATTAATGAGCTGGTTACTGTCCAGTTAAAATCAATTAATGAGAAAATGACATCCTTTGAAGAGTCTCTTAACTTCTATAACTCAGCATATGAGGACATGAAAATCCTCCTCGAAGCGAAAACAAAAACAATTGAGACATTAGAGAGGCAGAACATTATTCTGAAACGCTCGGTTAAAGATATGGGTGGCAGACTTGGGGTAGCTGAACATTAACTAAGAGAATGCAACCTAGAGATAAGCGAGGTACCGGAAAATCAGGCTGAGAATCTACCAAACTTGGTTACACCACTAGGTAACGCTGTACGCTGTGAAATCTCTAGCCACGATATTATGCCTGTGACGCGAGTAGCTAAACAGTCAAAGGAAGCAAACCGCCCGCGATCAATAATCGTTAAACTTAAAAGCCTTACAATCTGCTCTCGGCAAGCATAAAATTCAACAAAAATCAGGATCCTAAGCTTAACAGCCATCATCTGGATATATGGAGGCCAACTAGTGCCTGTATACATATCTGAGCACCTTAGCCCAGCAAACAAAAACCTACACGCTGCTGCAAGAAGAAGAGCAAAGGAAACTGGATACAGATTTGTATGGATCAAGGATGGACGTACTTATACCAGAAAAGATGAAAAAAACGCAGCAATTCATATACGCGACCACGAAAGCCTCACGTTATTGATTTAAATACGTGAACAACATCACGAAAGTAAGCTATTATTAGATTTTACAGGGTACCAATGGCTACAAACAGTTTGATTTCAGAAATAGATGACAGTAACATTCATACAGCATTGCGCATATTGGACCCAGAAAATTGTAAAAAATCGTTAAATATCACTTTTAAAAGCTTTAATATTATAATGCGTAGCCTCAATCATAATTTTGATAACTTCACCGCTTATACTTCTAAACTTAATTTTGATCTAGATATAATCGTGTTTACCGAATGCTGGCTCTCTAAAGGCTATAATATTCCAATCATGGAAAACTACAATAACTACGCATCCACAAAACTGTATAACCAAAACGATGGAGTCGTTGTTTACGCTAGAAACAGCTTAGATATTAAGTTTTTTGAACCCGAAAATGCTGTAGAACATAATTGTGTAGTTGCAACCTGCAGAAGGGAACTAGCTGTTATATGTATATACAGGCCTCCCGCTTTCAGTAAAATTTATGCTTTTTTGTCATCAATGATATCCTATGTAACCTCAAAGACTTTACACAAATAATACTCATAGGTGTTATGAATATTGACATATCTGATAAGAACTTGGATGACTCAGCATCAACCTACCTAGATCTTCTAGCATTATACAGTCTCATAATCAACCTACAAGAGAAAATAACTGTCTGGACCACAGTTTCGTTACAGTTCTATCATACATAAATACTGCCATATTAGAATCAAGTATAACAGATCATAACTTCATTATTTTATCTATTAATGAAGATCTAAAACAACCAGTACAGGCAAGTAGAACTTTTACAAAAATAAATTATAACGCTATAATGACTGAGCTGGCTAGGATCAACTGGCACGGTTAATGAATTTATTAATAGATTACAAGAAATAATTAAGAACCATACTTCTAATATTAGGATCAAACGTAAATTCCGTAACATTAAACAAAGGATATCGCCGGGATTAATGCGATGCATAAAAAATAGAGATAGACTATATTTAAAATTGAAAAAGTATCCAGAAAATACAATACTAAAGATTACATATTTACGCTATAGAAATACTTGCAACAATATTATAAGAAAATCAAAAAACCTATTTTACAAAAATGAAATGCAAAAGTACAAATACAACATGAAAAGCAGTGGAATATAATAAAAGGCATCTGCAATAATAAAGGAAACACACCTGAATTATTAACTCTCAAAAAAATCCTACTAATTCACTTAATGACATAAATAACTACTTTGCTAACGTAGGCTCTAGCTTAGCTAATGGGATTCTTGACCGACTTAACTGTAATGAGCAATATCTCGTCTACACAGATAACAAATTACCTAGCATGTTAAGTTCATTACTCTTGTTACCTACTGACGAAATGAGATAACCATTTATTTAGGCACTCTAAGGATTCATCATATGTACGTAAATAATATTAAAAAATGTGTATATTTGGCTAGTTAATTCAGGTGGAGCCAGTTTATTTTTTGTAGCTGTTAGTCTTGTTAAACATCAATAAATTTTAAAAACCATTGGACAGTTATCTGAGCTTACAAAATAACTAACTACGTAATTATGTAGGGTAAAAAAGAGAGCCATCTTGTTCCCACGTGTCGTTTTGCTTCATGAAAGTCTCCACTCAAGACGCAATGTGTGCATAACAATTTCCTTTAATAAAATCTTGTACCAAATGTTTCATATTCGTAAATAAAGAATGGAATCATATTCGTTAATAAAGAACTCCCAAATTAGCAAATTATGTATTGTCAGCACTTAGTTCAGATCCATCATAAGATAAATTATCCATTGACTTTTGAATTTCTGTAAACATGCCATGAACAGATTCATTATTATGAATCGCGTACTTTATTGTTGTCATAAAGTATAGAGTACTATTACTGGATATAACGTACAATCCTTTATAATAAAATACGAGTGGCAACCCTACCACCAACGCAAAGTGACTTTTGGAATTATTTTTAACCAAAGAATTAGGACCCAGGTTTCTGTGTTAATTCCAAATCTCCCTAAGCTGACTTAAATAAAATGTAAGGAATCCATTTTTAAATATTTAAGAACCTTAGAATATGATGCCACTGAATCTTTTCTAGACACTAGTTACAACTTGGCAAATGTGTGATATCCTACCATAAGTGTAACCACTACTTACCTAATATTCATTTTGGGCATTTCTATCTCCACACATGAAATTTGTAATTTAGGATATTATTAGCACTGATGAACAGTTACCTCCTGAGATACAGCCTCAACTAGTTCAGAAGGTACGGAACTACATTGCTAGAAATAGCCTAAAACGAACATAATTTTAGTGGAGACACCATATTTTTCATTATTAATGTACATTTGTGCAACTACTTATATAAATTTATTTATAAGGCCTATTTGGAAATAAAGAATTTGAATTTGAATTTGAATTTGAAAGGTGCAAAAAATTGAGAGATTTGACTATTTTTTATATTATCTTCGGGATGATATTAGAAGCCACGTCATTCATTGCCAGACACTTTGTATGGAGGCAACCCCTCGCCAGACAACCTTAAAGTGTGATAAATTGTAATTCACCTTTCGTCATTTGATAACAGTTGAATTTTATAAATGACACTTGGGTAATCATTAGAATATGTTTTCCAAGTTGCCAGACACTTTCGTTAGTTCCAACCTCCTGTTAGATAGAGTTAACGTCAGCCGTAGGTGCAAGCACTAAGGTGATTTGCATCATAGGCAATGTGAGTTGGTATGTTTTTTTTATTATCCGATCTTTCACTATTAGTAGACGTGTGTTAGTGATTTAAAAAAAAAAACAAGGATAAGTGCGAGTCTGAGTCGCGCACCGAAGGTTCTGTAAGCAAACAACCTTGTATGTAGATAGTACCTCCATCTCGGGAATCAATTCTCGAACATTTTTCGCTGTTTTTTCGAAAGACAAACTTAACTTTGCTGTTCCAAAAATATTCTCCTTACATATATTTACGACAAGGCAACTTTCCAACCGCAAAATGTAAGATTGTTATCACAAAAAAAAAATCATGTGATTTATCAACAAATTAACGACTTTTGGATTTTCTCCTTTACTTGTGCTGTCAGACCTTGCTTCTTACCAAATTTCCTGATTCTAGGTTAATGGAAAGTGACCTATAAAAGTTTTAATTTAACTGCCTAAAAAAGCATGTAACTCCAGGTAAATTTTTGCAAATAAATTCTACCAACTTTGAGTGTATATTTGTCAAGTTTACATATCTTAAGTTGTTTCCGACACCTATAAGCATCCAAACATACGAATATTTTTTTAGGTGGTGCATGTGACCAATCATTATAGCAGTAATATCAGTATCGATGCTTCTGATCACTATATTTGCTTGAAAGTCAACATTACAAGCGTGATAATATATATTGTTTTTGTATCTACTTGGGCATGATAACTCTTCAACCACTTAACTTTCAAATTTCAATAGCGTATCGTAGCGTTTCGTAGCGTATCGAGATACTACGCTATTGAAATTTGAAAATTATTTTTTCTACAAAATAGTAAAAACTTCCGATAACTCTAAAAAACAGCTGAACTTGAAAAATTCAACCCATAAAGGGGAAAAAAAAGTAGTTGGAATTTTGCAAGATCTTTTTGAAAAGGAGAATGGGCAAATTTGTATGGAGCGTGGGCGGTCCGTGGCCAAGAATGATTTTGTCATTTATTGATGTGGTTTAGTCCTCTAATTACTATGTAGAAGTTTTATCACTGTGGTGTACTAAAACGGATCCCATTAAAAACATTAATGTGAAAATGGGAGCTAAGTTCAATATTAAGAATATACGTGGTTATCGACAAAAGAACTGAGATCGAAATGATTGCCAAGTTCTGTAGATAATTCTGAAGATTTGACTTAGCTGGTTTTCACATCCAAGTTTTCTTATATTTGGTTAAACAACTTATCTTCTTTATTTTATACGCAAGTTACTGCATAGTACTGTATTTATATTGTAAGGTCAACATATCTTACTCTTCTAAAATATTGGTACGCCCATACTAAAAGTTATTCCCAACTAACAGTACTTTCATTTAACACTAATTTAATTACTGGTCTCCGACCGCCCAAAACTGCCCATTCTCCTTTGATACCTGAAGGTGAAAAGTTTTTTAACTTGACAGCTCTGTTAGTCGAACAATATTTTGATCAGCCTTTCAGAAACCGGTTTTCAGTTTAACAATGAAGTCTATGACACTATATCTCTATCTAAGTTTAATATTTCTGATCTTTTATATTAAATGGTTTAAATCGGATTTTATGTAAAAGTGGAAATAATGTTTGTAACTTTTAACAGTCAACTTTACAAGGTTACAAGTAAACGCTGCTAATGGGTAATTACTTAAATATAAAAATTAATAATTTCAGTTCAATTATTTCATTTCAGTTAATGTTTACCTCTTCAGTACCTATGTTATTTATTAGAATGGTTAAAGAGACTGCCACCCATAAGGATCCGAAAAAGATTTCTTCGACAACATTATAAAAAACTATACCTACCTGACAGTTTTTGGTGGACTTTGATGGAGATAGTGTGGAGGTTTCCTCACCATGACCTTGTTTCCTTTATGGGAAACGATAATTATTTTCTAACATGCACATAAACTTCGAAAATATGGATCAAAACAATTGAGTTGAATCGTATTTTATTTACATACTATCACCCCAGGCAGATAGATCTTTATTGCACACCAAAAACTATTATACAATCTAGAAATATAATATATAGTTATTACGAAGATAGGTGATGATCCTTGGCGAGTGTCTGAAAAACAGTTAGTAAATGTGCGCGACGGATAGCTTCTAGCAATGTATTCCACAGGCGTGCAGCTTGCACTGTGAACGTGTCGTCGTAAAAACTTTGTAATATAATTTTGATTTATTTTTTAAATCGTTAGATTTTCTGATGAACTCAACCGGATCTATCGTGTGTGTCGTGAATGCAGAAC
Source organism: Euplagia quadripunctaria (assembly GCA_963859945.1). Lineage (NCBI taxonomy): Eukaryota > Metazoa > Arthropoda > Insecta > Lepidoptera > Erebidae > Euplagia > Euplagia quadripunctaria. The sequence continues at coordinate 13,519,042 of OY982579.1, read as the reverse complement.
GGTTCATGAGATAAACAGTGGTAGCGGAGTTAAACAAAATATTATACAGTAAATAAATTACATGAGTATTCCACATGAGTTAAGTACAATTCGAAGATATGATCATATTCACTCGAATAGTGCAAAGTCGAATAGGCCAAAAGTGAAGTTAAGTTTATCAAGTCCTCATTAAGATCGAGATAACTGACGTCGGCATAGTTAAGAATGGGGAGAAGAATCAATTCGTCGAGTTCAAATTTAGTGGAAGTTGCAAGGAAATTACGTAATCTTCTTAAAGAGCCGCAGAGTCAAATGTTTTGCCACTGATTTTACGACAGATGGGCTGACGGCCTGATGAAGGTAGCTGGGATGAACGGAGTGTGGAAGGCGGAGTACTTTGTACTATGGCACACATACATAACTACACTATTTCTAAGAATATTCCTTTATTTCTAATCTAAAATACAGTTTAAAACTCTAAATGTTAGATAAGTATATCGTTTATTGAAGAAGGTTAAGGGAGTATAACATTCTATGATATCTATAAGATTGGAACAGTACCTAAGCGTAAACATCAATCAACCTAGTAAATTGTTGCCACCGCTGCTACAAGATTTCCAGTAATTTTAAAACACACTCAACATCTTTATTACAAATCTGATAAGCTCTTACACGTGTTTCAAGAATTAACAAGTAAAATGACCAATTTAATTGCAGACTCACGAGTGTCAACATTGACCGTGAAGTTATATAATAATATAATAATAATAACTAGGGTCATCTGTACAACTAGGGCTCCCGCTACTATAATATTCATTCATTCATAGATATAATATTCATAGTTATGAGTAATTTAAAACATGCAACATAAAAAACGGCTGTGTGTGTGTGTGTGTGTGTGTGTGTGTGTGTGTGTGTGTGTGTGATCTATATCATATATGAGACAAGCATGCCTTCTGCACACAGTTTCAAGCACAAATAACTGTCTGACAGTAAGAAGTTGGCACTCCTCATATAGTTGGTGCGTTGGAAATCTATAGGGCTTAAAAGTCATCACTTTAAGGATTGCCCGTTATGCTCTTTCTACTGGCAGAAGGCATGTTTTCGCAGCTCCACCCGAAACAGATAAACAATAAATAATTATAGACTGACGTGCAATGTTTACTAATTTTAGTGTGTTAAAGTCAGCAGGTGTCGAAGTTTTTTAAATATAAATATCATTTTGCGCAATCGAGCTGTAATGTTAGATATTTGGTACCTCCATGACATAGGATTTTGTTGAAGTGTATATTGCACAGTTGTGAGCCTTAAGATTATAAGTTTCAACAGATGGTTGGGTTATTGTAGTTTTCGAGAATGTGAGGTAAGTGGTTTTACTCAGGTTAAGGGTTAAAAGATTATTTGATAGCCACTGCATGACAAGACTAAGGGCATGTTCAGCATGAGCAAACACTTCTGGCCAACTTTTTCCTCGGACAAGTAACGCAGTGTCATCTGCATAGGTAAAGGTGGAAGTATAGGGAAGGGAGAGGGAGCATAAAGAATTTATGTAGAGGAGGAACAAGGTAGGCCCAAGAACCGAGCTTTGTGGTACGCCAAAAAGCACAGGGACGTTGTCACTGATGAATCCATCTATTTTCACATACTGAGTCCTGTCAGAAAGATAGGCGCTGAAAATTTGAAGTGCATAACCACGGATACCCATTTTCTCCATCTCTAACAAGAGATGTGGAACAGAGACAGTACCGAATGCCTTGGTGACATCGATAAAAATCCCCAGACACTTCTGATTACTATCAAGATTATCAACTATTTCGTCAACCAGAGAAGCCACTGCATCTTGAGTTCATTTTCCATTCCCGAATCCAAAGTGATTCGGTGCTAGGATATTGCACTTCTTTAAGAAGTTCTTAAGACAGTTGTTTAGAAGCTTCTCCAAGACCTTAGATAAAGCAGGCAGAACAGATATTGGCCTGTAATTATTAATACTATCTCTGTTCCCACCCTTGAAGATGGGATGTACGACAGCCCTTTTAAAAGGCCTAGGGAAGACACTCTTTGCCATGGATATGTTGCAAATATGAGTTATAATTGATACTAGTGTATTGGAACAGCTTTGTAATAAGTTTGTTGAGATTGCGTCCCACCCAACAGCAGTGTTTCTGCGCAAGCCTCGAATGACCAGCTCAACTTCTGCCTCATCCGTAGGAAGAAGAACAAAAGAATTTGCATTAATGCCATCGTTCGACCTTCGTATGTCACGTCGGGTGTTGCAACTAATACATTCAGCTAAATCTCTACCAATGGACGAAAAGTATTCGTTAACTTTGTTGATAGACGCTGTAACATCTTTTCCCAGATTTAACAGTTCACTAGGAGAGCGTTTATTACAATCTGTGTGAGTAATGTTTTAGATTATTTTCCAGGTGGTCCGTGGGTTATTTCTTACTTTGCGGAGTTCACTATTCTGATAACTATGTTTTAATCTTTTAAGTAACTTGTTACAAAAATTTCGGTATCTGTCATAAGTCACTTTAAGAGTATAATTATGAGGATCACGTTTAACCTGTTTACACATAGAATCTCGATTACGAATACACCTGAGCAAGCCCTTGGTTATCCAAGGCCTAAATATTCTTTGTTTGAATGGTATGTGCACTGTTAAAGAATGTTTTTGTATTAATGAACCAATGGATGTAATTATCATCTCAGCTGCAGTATCGGGCTCATCATCTGTACGAGAATGTCATGCACTTGTGAGACAACCGTAGGATTACCCATGGCATTTCTAAAATCTTGTTTGTAATTAAGTTTTATAGAACATAATGTATAAAGCTTGTTACCTATGCCAGGGTTATGAAGTAATAACAGGAAATAAATAGTAAGTGTAAGTATATATAACGGGAGAGGACAAGTACTCTCCCATCCCGCAGAAGACGCACCAGGCGCCGGAGAGCGCAAAATGATCTCCGGCCTCCATGAGCGCTGGCCTGGGGGTAACGGGTCGGGCTGACCGTTACCCTTGCAGAAGCAGGCCCGAGAGGGTGGCGCGACGTGTTCCACGCGCACCTCTCTGATCTGGAGGAGGGTTAGGCCCCCCGTACCCCATGATGTGGTCGCCTGCTGAAGGCGGCCAAGGTCTGCAGGGGTTCCCGGAGGACTCCTTCCTAGGGTATACCCGGGTTCCCCTGCAATAGACCCACTTGTGACGGAACACCGTGTGGTTTTAGTCGGTTCGATTCCGACATAATACTTTACCGTTAGCTCCGGTGAGGTGATGACCCGTGGGGGTTTCCACACGATAAAAAAAAAAAAAGAAAAAAGTGTAAGTATATATACATGATGTTATACAAGTATGTTAACAGGTATATGTTTCTGAAACTGAACTAATTATTAAAACACAATACAAAATTAAGTTTAAAAAACTGTAACCCAACTACGAAAAAATAATAGTGATCTAAAAAGTACGAAACAAAAAACCTTTCAGACAAAAATCAAGACATAGCTATAGGTACTAAAATAGTCAAGGTCGAGCCGTGGTCTACCGCCACAATTATGGCGAGCCCTGTTCTCGGTAGCATGTGATTTTTTTCCATTCGGATATTCGGACCTTTCGTAGTTGGAAGCAGAGGTGCAGCGGACCTCGATTTCATGAGACACGGGTCGTGGGTCTTAATTGAGTATCCTGACTTTAGGTTTAGTACCTGGGAGACCGAGCTTCGCTCTTTAGCTTTTTGTAAATTCGTAATTAAATTTAAAGTAATTTTTTGTATATTTGCGTTTTTACAGGAAATACAACTATGCAGTTGAACTTAAAATGCAAAACTGTATCTGTATACTTACAAAATTTGATCAAAATCTTTAGAGCCGTTTCCGAGATACCCGAAATATAAATACATACATTCAAGAACTGCTCGTTTAAAGTATTAAGATATTATTTAAATTTTTCTATATGCAATAAGTTCTAAAAATACGCCTAACTGACCTTCACCCTGTAGCCTCACCTATTTTAAAGTCTGTTTCCAACAAGGCCTTGAACTTGTAATCTGTTCGCATGTTAACGGCAAAAGTAAGGAAAAAACTAATTTAAATAAAACATTTAAATAAGCTTTTTGTTATTGTCTACAAAATATGTACTTGTTTTGATTCTTATTAGCCTTCAGAATGGAATTTCAAGTATAAACTTAGTATACTAGCGTAAAATATATCATCATCATCAGTAATAATGGGAGCCAAGTTCAATTAAGTATAGGCATGATTGTCGACTTCGCCTACAAAAAAATTGAGATCTAAATGGGTGCCAAGTTCTGTACATAATTTTAAACGGTCTTTTTTTTTACGCAAAATCAGATAACTTACGATAAATTGAAACTTTTCAGTTTAGTTTGGCAAGTTTTTTCATCTTAAATTTGACTAATCAGCTTATTTTATTTTTCTATAGACTAGTTACTGTTTTTATAATGTAAGGTCAACATAATTTCATACTTTTCTTCTTCCTTGGTTTGGTGGTTAAAACCAGCCAAGTGAAATTTTGAGCTTCAATTTATCGGAAATTATTTGATTTGTGTAAAATGTGTATTTCTGATCTATAATAGGTATATGTCAGTCAGTCAATGATAAAAATGCCGATTTTAGACGTTAATATCTCAATGACCGTTTGAGCTGTACATAGGGCACACTGAAAGTTCTGCGCTCCTGACCACTCATAAATGTTTAAATTCCGAATGTTATGTTTTTTTAAACTTAAGAAAGTCAATCACTGATTAAATAAAAATTGGCGGGAAATCGCGTGTCAATTGTTTTTTATCACAAGTTGAAGTTCGTCGTCCGTAGCAAAAATGAAAAGATTTTAGGGCGATGATTTTTTATGATTTTAAAAGATCACTGCACTGCACTGCACGTCTTCAAAATGCTTTTGGCAGGGAAGCACCTCATTTGAGCACCGTACGGTGTTGGTACGCAGAATTTGTGTTTCTCTCCATGATGAAATTCGTGACGGCCGGCCCTCAACTGCGATCACTGAGGAAAATGTGGCTACTGTCAGGCAACTAATTAACGAAAACCGGCTTATCACCTATGAGGAGATTTTAGGGCATTTGGGGATTGGTATGAGCCAAATTCAAAAAATCTTATGTGACATTATACTCGTGTATGACATTGCGACAGGAGATAAAACACGGATATATTGTTAAATGCCGAAAAGAAAGCAACAATCTTCTGCATAGGTGTTCGAAGGTGACAGTAAACCAACAAAATTGAGGCAGACGAGAAACGTTGGCAAAAAAATTATTGCGTTTTTTTCTCCCGGACGGGTCCTGTCTGCACGATCCTTTTTTTTTTTTTTTTTTTTACGTGTGGAAACCCCCACGGGTCATCATCTCACCGGGGCTAACGGTAAGATGGTATGTCGGACTCGAACCGACTAAAACCACACGGTGTTCCGTCACGGGGTCCTGATGCCGGGGACTCAGGTGTACCCTAGGAAGGAAGTCCCTGTGAGCCCCGGCAGACTTGGCCGCCTGCTCGACAGCAGGCGACCCCACAATTTGGTGAGGGGGCCTTGCCCCCTCCGATTTAGAGAAGTGCGCGTGGAACACGTCGCGCCACCGTCTCGGGCCTGCTTCTGCTAGGGCGACGGGTAACCCATCCCGTCACCCCCAGGCAAGCGCTCATGGAGGCCGGAGATCGTCTCGCTCTCTCCGGCGCCTGGTGCGTCTTCTTCGGGACGGGAGAGTACTAGTTCTCTCCCGTTCCCTTTCCGCTGCCTCCTTGGTACTCATCACTTCCTGGCAAAACGAGGCGGCGGAATCCCATGCGCTCTCGTGCTGGACCATAGCCATCACCATGGTTTCCAGTGAGAGGCTGCCTACACTCAAGGCCATCGCGAGGTCAGCACGTTGCCGCGCCCACGCAGGGCACTCCACCAGTGTGTGGAGTGCGGTGTCCTCGCGACAGCCCATGCAATGGTGGCACACAGACGTTGGCTCCCGGCCTATCCGACACAGATACTTACCAAAGCAGCCGTGTCCGGTAAGCACCTGTGTCATCCGGTAGGAGAGTGCGCCATGTCGCCTCTCCAGCCAATCCTCCATGATGGGTCTTACCGCCACAATTGTGGCGTGCCCCTGTCTGCACGATCCTACTTGAAGAACAAAAGACAGTTAATGCTAAGTGGTACAACACCATTTGTTTGCCAAGTGTCTTTGAAAAAGTTAGGGAAAAACAACCAACACACCGTGAACAAGACAAAGTCATTTTTGGCTTCTGAAAAGGTAGATAGTAGATTAGGTATTAATTATCAGATATTTGCGTCTTGACCCTCGAATGTGGCGAAAGAAAATACCTACAATTTGGATTAAAACGCTTCCTGCTGTTAATAAGAGTACTTGTATTCAAGTCTATTCATTAAAAATCGATACACGAAGTGCGACACGCTCTAATTTGTGTGTCCAACTAGTCCAAACTTGTCAATTTACGGTTACAGATATTGCGTATTAAAATTAAGATTTTATTTAAAACTAGCAACCCGCCCCCCGGCTTCGCACGGGTACAAATTATACACCTAAACCTTCCTCATGAATCACTCTGTCTATTGGTGAAAACCGCATGAAAATCCGTTCACTAGTTTTTCAGTTTATCGCGAACATACAGGCAGACAGACAAACGCGGCGGGGGAGTTTGTTTTATAATATGTAGTGATATAGGTACCTAATGTTTTATTTCTGTAGGTCTACTAGGAATAGGTCATTTACTTTGGTTAAGTTGATTATGTCAGTTGAGAAATAAAAAAAATATTTCATTAGTGCGTTACTCTTTGTTAATTGTAGAAAAACTAAAAATTCTATTTGATTAAAAATTTAAGTTCCGGTGTAAAAGTAAATATTTTTTTAACGGAGCTCTACTTTTCAAATCTTTGATTTGGCGCTGCAGAATTGCGCCCGCGTGCGGTGCACGTATTGCACACCAGGGCTGCCAGATTGTATAATTGGATACAAAATTCGTAAAATTCGGTTATCCTATGTATCCTGTTTGTACAGTAGATTTCATGAATGATTGATTTTGTAAAATAGTACGTGATTTTGTATAGGTTCTGAGACTCAGTGGTATAAAATAAGTTGTTCTTACTGGCAGCCCTGTTGCACACGTGGTTGCAGGGGCCCTGATTGTATGTGTTTAATTAAATAGTGTAAATAATGATTCGAATTAAATGTGTAGAAGCTGAAATTAACAGATTTAGGTCCCTTTTAAATAGCCATTGCAGCCTGCATCTTAAACTTTGTTATGACACCAACGTTTTTTACATCTTCCAGATAGATGCGGCGACAGGTGAAATGGAGACGAACATTTCAGTGCTACGTAGATCAGAACGGCTTGCGCGATGTATGCTTCGCTTTGGAGCACGACCTGGTGACGTAATGGCGGTGAATGGCTGGAATCATCTTGACATACACATACCTTACTACGCGGCACTCATGATAGGAATGCCTGTGACAGGTGTGGATTTTGATGGACTTACACTTTCAATTACCAGAAAATATGGTAAGTTCCTTCAAGAGTTTCTTGTGTTATTTTAACTTCACGGGTCACCGTGGTTATGCTAGTAGTCATGCAAAAATACCATGAAATTCAAACGGTCATAACTTGTAAACGGATAATTTTTTTTTCAGAAATTATTATTGTACCTATCTGCATGCTAAAGTCATGCCCTTTCAGAGATTTGAATAAGTATTTAATTGTACAACATAACTAAACATTTATACAATATAATTATGGTTGTATAGATCTAAAATACCTACATATAAGGGTTGTTTAAAATTTGGCGCCTTTAGCTTTGAAAGACTTACTATTTTAAAATACTTCCTTTTGCGTCGTGTCAAACAAAGTAATAAAAATAAAGTTGCTGAAGTGTATAAGACACTTTTTGAATCCTTGTCCGATTAATTCGATTCATATTTTCGCCTACACGCGAGAATGACGCAGTAGCAACACCATAGGACCCTACCCGCGCCCTCGCTGAGTTTACTTACCGACATGCGACATCGTGAATTCCGAGTGCTGTTTAGAAAATGTATAGAATTCAAATACAATTTATTTCACACATTTCCTGTAGATTTTAGGCATTATGCACATTCCCAAGAAATTCTATATAATGACGGATTACATATATATATCCTGTAACATATACCTATCATGTGATGTTCGAGTGTAAAACATGCGTGTGGAAAGTGATCATCACCATCCGCGCGGCGTGATGATTAATTAATTAATATGTTGCTCTTGAACTATGACTTTAAGGAATAGCAAATTTTGTATGCTTAAAAATACGTGAATACATTAATAAAATAAATGTTAGAAATATTTAATAAAACTAGTTTTTTTCATTTTATTATTTTGATTTCATGCCCGAAATATTATTTACTGATTTTATTTATGCTTTATATATATTTTGTTACGTTTTACCATTTTGTATACGTATGATAATTGGTAGTTTTTTGTGTTTTTTATTTTAAAATGTATGTATATCTATTAATTTGAGGTTTGGTCCATAACCAGTCACGCTGGTCCAGTACGTGTTGGCATCATCGCCATTGTCTCGTTTGCTGTTTCGCAGAGTTCACCACGGTACAAAGGTAGTACCTACCTACTCTTTTTTAGGATTCCATACCTAACTCAATTTCATAAAATTCCTTACAAATTGATTGAAATAGAATAAAAATTAAAATACTTTATTTGCTTGAAACATGGTACAATAAGAAGTTACAATGATAATTATCATGGAACAGCCTGTCCCACCGTACAATCGGTTTGCAACGTAAGAGGTTAATCTAACTAAAACTGTCTAAAATTATTTACATATTTATCAAATAATTACACATCCCTGAAAATCACGATGTCAAGTATAAATAGTAATTACCCAGTGGCGTAACTACCGGAGGGCTAGACGGGGCAGTACCCCGGGGCCCCCAAGCTCAGGGGGCCCCTCGGACTCTGACTTACAAACTATAAATTGAAATAGTGAAAATTTCGCCCACATTAGGAATATAAATAAACCAGATTTTTTAGAACCAGAAGTTATCAGGTTTGTACTAGAGTTGTGACTAAACCACTATTTATATTAAATTACGTACTTGATAACTTGAATATGGATTACGACGAATCTAGATAACGACAAATCTGGAGTACGTCGAATGCGAAACACGACAAATACGGAACAAACGATTTTAAATAGGTTAGTTGGGGCCCTAGTTTATTTTTTGCCCCACGGCCTTTGGTTACCTAGCTACGCCACTGTAATTACCATAAAATATATGAATTTACATAGTCAACATATAATTATGATTCAAGATAAAGATAAGATTAAATTATGATTGTGATGAATCATAATCATAATTTCTAACCTTAAGGTTGACAAGCCTGTTGGTCTAGTGGTTAGTGATCCTGACTACTAGGCCAGAGGGTGTGGGTTCGATTACCACCAGGGACAAATAATTGTATGATAAGCATGATCATTTGTTCTGTGTCTGTGTGTAATTTATCTATAATATGTATGTATTTAGAAATGTATAAGTTTGTTTATTAGCAGTCTGATTACCATAGTACAGGCTGTGCCTAGTTTGGGATCAGACGGCCGTGTGTGAAACGTGTCAAGTTATTATATTATTTTATAAATTTATTTTAGAAAAAAATACATATATCAATTATTACATTACTTTACCTAAAATTTGTTGAATTGGAGATTGCAAATATTGTAAAGTCAGCTCATTAGGTAATAAATTATGAATGAATATTGACACTATCTGTCTATTTTTGCATGCCATGAACTCTTGGATAGTGAAAAACATTTATCAATGAGCCACTTTTTTAGTTTCAAAATGCGTTCTTGGTAATGACCTAATCGACTTTGGGGTTTTATTAATACTGCTCCTACAACTAATGTTTCTTTGATATGAAGTGTGGTAAACATTGAATGCAATACTAACTTAGTAGAATTTCTTGACAAAAACCTTTTGTTATCACTTGTCCTTTCAAATAGGTCAGAGTGCTTAAAAACAAAAAGCCCAATTTTCTAATATATTGCTGTGACCCGGGTAATCTTGGTACTAGGATTTCGGGGTCGCTAGTGAGAGGAGAATAATTAAAACTCAAACTAGCTCGTAAGGCTATAATCAATCATCAGGCTTATAATATTTAACATTGATAATACAATATAATTAATATCTCGATCACATTTATATTCCTTCGGCGAACCGTTCTGACATCCACCTATTCTGACATTTATATAATTCAATTATCTGATTCTATATAACACAGTACAGAGACTCACCTGCCAGAAACATTGTAAATCACAGAGGTGTGACAATATATAGCGAGGTCAGTGTCAATAGTTTTAGTTTTTTAAATAATGGCCCGCAAGAATCAAGAGGAGCAACACCACATACAGCTCTCACACACCTGTGATATAAACGCTTCTAAATCTGTAGAGTTACCCCATATCAAGAGTCCATACCTTAGTACCGACCCACGTACCCGTGATATGGTATTAAAGTAGTTTCTTCGCTCGCTACTTTTCTTATTCTTCTGGGAGCGTATACAAATCTGTTTATGCTGGTACAGACAGTTTTTAGGAAGAAGAAAGAAAATGTGATTTCTGATTGCAAATCTGAGGTCGTACTGTTTTAGTTTATAAATTCTTAAATGTTCGTTTTAGTTATGTTTGAAATGAGATTATCTTGGTGTAGCCATTGTGATATGTATTCCACAGTAGTTTTTATTAATTGTTCGTAATCTTGACTGTGAGTTATAACCACCGATATATCATCCGCAAACAGCGTTGCCTTGTGAGCACTTTGGGATATCATTTATGAATAGAAGAAATAGTAAGGGTCCGAGGTCACTACCTTGACGAACCCCAAATTTATTTACTCTAAAAGTAGATCTGTACGAGGTAACAGTATTTGTACGTCACATCCAGTAATCTCAACACACTGCTTACGATTTTTCAAATAACTGCCTATCCATTCATGAACCTTTCTTGTAATACCGTGAAATTCACATTTATGCAAAAAAAATTATGATCTACGAAATCAAAAGCGCTCGTCATATCCAAGAAAATAGCCGACACCCGCTTTTTTTATCTAAATTTAGTTTTGCCGAAAGCCTTAGATTATAATAAATGTGAACATTTTGCAGGTAAATCAATACCTATAAGGTACTTCCCATTGACCTAAAATTATGAAACTTGGTAAGAAGCAAGGTCTAACAGCACAAGTAAAGAAAAAGTTCTTACTTAACTTTGGCTAAATTTCCGATATTTACAGCTGAAATAAAAGCCCACTTCAGAGTGTGTTCGCCTCGAGTAGCTTTCTGTCAGAAAGAATACATTGAAGACTACTTACAAGCTATCAAAGAACTGGAACTAGACACGAAGCTGATATGTTTTGATGAAGGAGATTGTTCCCTTAGGACTTTTATCCAGGAATATGACACGAAAAATGAAGAAGAGTTCGAGTAAGTAATTTTTTTTTTTTTTATGTTATAGGGGGCAAACGAGCAGACGGGCCCCTTGGTGGTAAATGACTACCGCCGCCCATGGGCACCTGCAACTCGAGAATCACAAGTGCGTTGCCGCCCTTTAAGGTGGGAGTAGGAGAAGAGGGGGAGGGGGAAGAGTGGGAAGAGGGGGGAGAGGGGAAGGACGGGAATCAGGGAGAGGGAAGGGTTAGGGCCTGCGGTAACTTCACTCACGCGGCGAAATGCAATGCAAGCATTGCTTTACGGCCGGTTTTCTGTGAGGCCGTGGTAACGAGCGGAGTCGAACCGGCCCATACGTGCCGAAGCATGACTCTCCCACATAAAAAAATTATCTTCTTCTTTAGGTTTTAATAGGATTGTATTTGATCACAATCTGCAGTGATGGTAAGGCATGACGTGAGGACACCCATGGTGGTCCATGTGGGATAACATTCTCATAGAAATTTCGAGAGATTACACATATGAATGATTCATGTCTTTACTTAACTTAATAATGACGTGTCATGTTATTCTAAACCTAATTAATATTATACATGTGAATGTGACTTTATTTATTTGTTTATTATTATGCTTTCACGCCTTAACTACTTAACCGATGACCATAACATTTTGCGTACCTACCTATAAGTCGTCAGGGATACAAAATAATTTATTTCAATGAAACCAAAAATAGGCTTATTTTGAATTGTTAAGAGTAGTAGGTAGTCAATCAGACTAAGTCAGTCGTGAAGCTAATTGCCTGTTCCAATACATAGATTCTATGAAGAAGAACAGGTAAGAAACTTCAAGGACACTCTTTTCAACATGTTTTTTACAAGTATCTGGTTACATTGCTTACCAGCACAAATGAAATATGAGGACAATGTATTGTTCTAAAATATAAACAGTTGCGCAGATTACTAAGTAAGTACTTAGTATATTTAAGGAATTGCAGTCTGGAGATGACCAGCCCCGACCAACGGCACTCGTTAACGAGCAAGACGCACGCGTCAGCCATCGTATAGAAAAAGACATGGCACTTTTTACCCAGATTTCTCATAAATAAAATATTTTTAATTTAAATTTATTACAGGCCATTACACTTCAATCTGGACAAGATCTACGTTGGAATGATTGCAACCGGTGGCACCTCGGGAATCCTGAAGTTGGCTGCCTTCAAACACAGGACGTTTATTGCTAAAATATTCGAATTACAGAAATGTTCTTTATACAGAATAGATACAGCAAAAAGGTAAGATATTAATATTATTATATTCTTGTATTTTTTACATACTCCAGATAGAATTTAAAAGATATAGTCCAGTGCTTGTTCTGTGATTTACACAGACTTTGTCTAATAAATTCAACGAAATTTTACCGTCCGTAAGCAAAACGAATCGTTTCTTGTTTATTGGAACGCGGCATAAGTCAATTTTAACTTACATCTAATTGTCGTATCGAAATAAAACTTTGTAGGATTATGTAGTTCGGATGATAATACTATAATGTAAATATATTTGGCATCTTGGAGCTGACCTGATAACGGAGCCAAGAGGTGTTAGGGGAAATCTTCAGTGGCTACTAAAACCCCTTGAGTTTGGGCAAACTTCGAGTTTTATATGATTCGTGGCGAGTCCAACAAATTGGGCTTGGTAGCGATGGTCTGATGATGAAGCCAGACGGTTGATACTGAAACTCTTTTTTACTTTTTAATTCCTTTTTTTTAGTTTTATTAAACTATTTTTTTAATAATATATGTAACGTTTATATCAAGCAAGTTACAGATTATTAAACCTTGTTTATTTATAGATTTATGGAGAATAGGTCGTGGTTGTTACTGTCACAAATGGGATGGATATCATCATTCCTGCGCGCAATAGCCTTACCCGTTATGTGTTATTCTAAGCTCATGACCTCAGCTGTACCTACTACGGAACATGTCATCGATATCATTAATGAGTATAAGGTAAATAAATAATGACTTGAATAAGGTAGATAGGTCATTATGACATCATAAAATATAACAGGGTAGTTGCCTGTAGACTAATATTAGACTTTTCAAAATTAGATTCAAAATTAAATTTATGGCGCTTTCACAAAAAAAAAAAATATTATTCGTGTGTTTTTTTCCATACTGTTATGCACTGGCAGTTTGATTTTTGCAGTAAACTCAAGATAAAATTTAAAAGGTATAAGTAAAACAGTGCTTGTGCAAGCAACAGCTTGACCTATCTTTCTTGTGTTAATTCAAATGAACAGAGCCGAAGCAGGCTTCCACTGTATCTAATGCCTCTTGCTGCACCCTTTAGGCCCATTTTCAAATCTGACCTTATTTTTAATTGTAAAACGAACAATTATTAAAGTAAATGATTTGACCATAGCGGAGTATGACGTCATACACCCTTTTTTCATTTAAGTTTCTACAGAACGTATCGCTTTAACGAAGCGATATTAATTTGACTTGAGAGTCTCCAATTGTATTAGGAACTATAAAAAGGCAAAGAGATATGTAACTTTTTAGGGAGATTTCACAAGGAAAATTGTCATTAGTGTAACATTAGCATTTAAACATTGGTAACGTTATAAAATAAAAAACGAATGATAACTTAATGGTTTATTTCTAGCCAGCCACTACCCATTTACGAGTTGGTTTAGCGACAAATATAATAAACCACAAAAAGAAATGCGACTGGACGTGCTTTGACAGTATTGTTATGTCTGGTGACAGGGTCCCGAGAAATATATTTTTGGAATTGCTGGTATGTAACTCTTATTACATAATGTTTATTCTTTACTTCTCGCTCATTTTTAAGTTGTCTTATCGATAGAAACCCTTCCACCGAATATATTATAAATTTTTCAGGGTTAACGAGGTAGAGAAATAATATTATATGTCCAATGCTCGAACAAGTTTACTAGAAGTCCAGCCTTTGACAGAGTCATTGATTGAACGGATAAATATTTCATTAGAGCGGGTGTCTGATTAGGGTGACGTCGATCTAGTACCCTTTCGGAGGTGTATTCATACCTGTTACGAACCATTTTGTGCTTTTGGGCATCACCGTCAAGTCCAAACTTAACTTTGGTCAATAAATCGAGTCCACGTGCCGCAAGACAGCTTCCGAGAAATAGGAAATCATTTCTAAGGTCCGGCTGTACTTTCGCTCTGAACATAAGTTCGATCTTTGTGACCTTTGGGATGGCTCAGCTAAATACCAACTTGAAGCATTAGACTCTGTTGACCGAAGAACCCATACACTTATAAACGACGACATGCTCACAAATAGAGAAATACACACTTTGAGCTTCGTCGTAAAGTTACCTGCTTATCGGTTTATTTTATTTGTCATGTGTAGATAAGTGTGAAAAAGCTGCTAATAACTAATTGCACCCTGACCATTCCTTCATCGGACTACTAGATGCAGACCTTTCATTGTCGACACACCAATAAGTCGAACTAAACTCTTTGAAAGCTCCTTTTTGGTTCAAGTGGCCAAAAGCTGGAATGGACTGCCTGCGCCTATTTATATTTATATAAGTAGTCCTGGAACATTCTAGAGTAGAGTGAATAGGTTTGTTTTGGATAGACGTGTAGCTACCATCTTCGTCTTCATCGACGCTTTCCATCAGGTAAGATGGAAGACAAACATAACTACTATGTTAACAGTCACCGTCCAGCGGGGTCGGGACCTACTTTTTTGACGATGAATAACGACCATCAAGTTCAAGTTAAGTACGAAAATATTTATGGTATATTTCCGTAATTTACAGAAAAGAATGAGTCCAAATGCTGTACTGTGTGAAGGGTACGGCCAAACTGAGAACCTGGGCCCGATGTTGTTACTAAACCCTTTGGGACCTATTGGTAACTGTGGTAATCAACCGTACGGATGGCAAACCGTCAAAGTGAGTGACCATAGCCATATTAGTTTACGACATTTCGGGAGCTTAAAAACTTGCTGTTTGTGTTATGGTCTACAAAGAATATCTTTTTTTGATTTTTTTTCTGATTCGACCACCTATGGTTACATAACTATCCTAATTATAACCACGCCTTTCTGTAATACATTAAATATATATAAATATAACCTTACACCCACGTTAAGTTTAAACAACAAAATAACACGGTATGAGTCAATCTTAAATTACTTATAGCCACGATTTCATCATCATCTTCTTGCCCTTTTGTGTTTTCTTCTTCCAATCTCCTCTGTCATTCGTCAGTCTACTGCTTACTTCCTTTCTAACCATACCACCATCCACCTCTTCCACGCAGTCCATCCATCCATCCATCTTTTCTTTACTCGTTCTCTAGTCTTGATTTCCGTCAATTTCCACACGTAAAACTCTCTTTACCACATTTTGCTCATCCCTCCGCATCACATGTCCCATACCATGATATGATGCTCCTCTACTTTTCATTCACAGGCTCTACTTTCAGGCTCCTTCTAATGTATTAATTCTACACATTGTCCATCCTTGTCACACCACACATCCCATCTCTCACCCGTTCTCTTTGTTGGCTAAAATTCAGATCATTGCAGGACGGCAGGTCTAATGATCGTTTTATAAATTCGTTGTTTCAGTTTGATAGGGAACCTGGGGTCGCATATTGTTGATTATAATATTACATATCTTTAATAATGTTCTAGTTAATGGATCCAGCTACGAGTAAAGAAGTAACGGAACCCAACGTACTAGGAGAGATGTGGATGAAAGATATCTGCTTGGTTGTAAGTGACCTATTGAAATATATCTATGTAATATAATAGTTTTTGCGGTAGGGCCCTTTATCTTTTGTTGTATAGCTGGCAGCGTGTATGCAAAATTTCAATAATGATAGGATGAACGTCATGGCAGCGCATAAAATACTAACAAACAAACTTTGATTTTTAAATATAAAAAGATAGCCACGTTATTACGACGACATTAATACATTGGTATATTTTGACAGGAATACTACAATAATCCAGAAATCACAGCAAAAACATTCACAGTGGACGGCTGGTATAGGACAGGAGACTTACTATACAGGGATAAAGAAGGCAACTACTTCTTTGTAGAACGACTCAAGAAGGTCATCCGATACCGCAATTACCATGTATGTGGTAGCTTCTATTAAATAATAGTATTTTTATAGAACTGCTTTGCCTTTGACCTATGTGCGTGTGTTACCTTTTCGACATGACCTCATAATCTAAAACATAGGTTCATAGTTCAATAGAACCACTGGTGGCTAACTAACGGTCGTCTGTAAGGTACTGTTACTGTACTATGAGTAACGTTGACTTCTATAGATATATAACATTTGCTCACAGCGCCCCATATGAAGACTCAACATTATTTTATTCTGTAATTTAGACTTTGACTGGTAAAAGCAATTTACACACTCCCGTTTAATAGATATTGCATAAATAGGATACGCTTTAAAAGTTTAGACTAATTCTATAATTTCCTAAACAGGTTTTTCCACGAGAACTAGAAAACGTAATCAAAGAACATCCTGGCGTTCGAGACGTGTGCGTCACGTGCGTTCCTCATGAAGAGGATGGCGATCATCCAGTGGCTGCTGTAGTCAGAAAAAACGGTGTCAACGTTACTGCACAGGAAATTAAGGATATTGTTGCTAGTATGAATACCGATATTTTAATTTCAACAATACAGCCCCCAAATAACGTATAGTGTAATACAAATGATTAATAACTCTCTTCTGCTCATACTTTTTCACGATACACATACCTATTAGTCTTTTACAAATACGTCCTGTACATTAAATACACCTTTGGTTTTACAGACAATTTATCAGACCATCAAAAGCTAAGAGGCGGCGTTGTATTCCTGACAGAAATTCCGTTTACATTGGCGGACAAAGTTGCCCGGCGCAAGTTGCAGCAAATAGTAATGGCGTCTCACAGAGAATAAAGATTTACAGAAAACTATTGACAGCTAATTTTAACGAAATGAAGGACTAGTTATTGAAACATAGTTGAAACTTGGCGCATGTGCAGGTTCAGTCGACTTCGCACACGCGGCAGCCGTTTTATTACAACCATCTATTTTTTAATTAATAAAACTGTTAAGCTTTAAATGTACCTTAGTAGGAATTTTTTTAAATCAAGACTTAAATGGTGCCAGAATCATGCTGATCAAATAAGAATGGACATCTTGGCAACGCATCGCTCTGATAAGAATTTTAGGAAGTTCTGGCAGTGTACTGGTAACCATAATATTAATTAAACAAAGTCGAGCTGAATGCATTGAGTCACAAAGACGATCGCAAATATATTTAAAACGCATTTTAAGGTAAACTCCCAATTGTCTAATGTACAAAAAGAGCAGAGTGATTTTTTTGAGCATACTCCGAGACGTATACAAATTTATCGCAAAGACGTAGATAATGTAATAAAGAACATGACTCGGGGCAAATCACCGGGACATGACAGTCTGAGTGTCGAACACTTGCGGCATGCGGGTGGTCTCTTGCCCGGAGTGCTTGCTATGTTCTATAGTTTGTGTCTAGGACATAGGTATCTTCCGGGGGACCTCAAGAGAACTACCGTGGTGCCAATCATCAAGAGTAAGACTGGTGATGTTAGTGACAAAAATAACTATCGTCCAATTTCTCTAGCCACAATTCTTGCAAAGGTACTGGACGGTTTGCTCAACACGCATCTCAGGCGAAATGTTAGCATACACCACCACGCACAGTTTGACTTTCAGCCAAGTCTGTCCACTGAGAGTGCCATATTGAGTGTAAAGCAAACCGTCAAGTATTATGTGGACCACAATACGCCGGTCTATGCTTGTTTTTTGGACTTATCTAAAGCCTCTAAAGGTCCTATGGGAGAAACTTAAAAAGGAAAATGTACCTACTGAGCTGGTGGAACTATATAAATTTTGGTATTGTAACCAAGTAAATGTAGTAAGATGGGCAGATAGTATATCTGATGAATACAGGCTGGAGTGTGGGGTGAGGCAGGGGGGATCTCTTCACCCACGCTCTTTAATGTATACATAAACAGTCTGATCGCCGAACTCAGTAGCATGCATGTCGGCTGCTACATTGACGGAGTCGCGGTCAATAACATAAGCTATGCTGATGACATGGTGCTACTGAGTCCGACGATCAACGCTCTCCGTAACTTATTAAAAGTTTGTGAGCTTTATGCTGAGAAACACGGCCTAAAATATAATTGCACAAAAAGTGAGTACATGTTGTTTAGTGTCAATAAAAGAAACCCTGCCGTAGTACCTCCTATTTTTCTAAATGGATCACCTCTCAATAGGGTTAGACGATTTAAGTAGGTACTTGGGGCACATTATTACTGATGACCTAAAAGACAATGCTGACATTGAACGTAAACGCAGGGCGCTGGCTGTCCGGGGTAATATGTTGGCTAGCAGGTTTGCTCGATGTTCGACTGAGGTCAGAATTACCTTGTTTAAAGCATACTGCCAATCTTTTTACACAAGCAGCCTATGGGTTAATTATACTCAAAGGGCATACAGTGCTCTGTGCGTTCAATATAACGATGTTTTCAGAATGCTGCTACGGTTGCCGCGTTTCTGTAGCGCGTCGACGATGTTTGCCGAAGCACATACTGATGACTTCTATGCCATCAGATGCAAACGTATATCGTCATTGCTTTCCAGAATGCGTGGTAGCAGTAGCACCATTTTGAAAACACTGATTGATAAATACGATTGCCCTATCCAAGCACACTGAGTAAAATTTGTTATTGGGGCTATTAAATGAATGAATTGATTATTTAATTTCTTAATAATAATATACAATAATTAATTAATAATTTTTATATTTCATTCGGATCCTTAGTCCATGTTAATTTTATTATAATTATTTAATTTATTCATTAGATTTTATTTATTATTTAATGTTGAGGTATTTACTGAATTAATTTGTTGATTTTATTATAAATAGTAACATAAGTTAAGCTCTTAATTGTACTAACAAATAATGGATCTTTGTAATCTGAATAAATAAATATATTATTATTATTTAATATGTATTTTGTTGTCTCGTCTTTTATGATCCTTGCTTATAAGAAAAAAACCTTGCCGAAAAAAATAAGAAATTAAGTTTCAAATTTATTTTAGAATGTATGTTTTTGTAAATAAATTCCAGGATTATCTACAGAACTTGGCACCTATTTAGATCTAAATTCCTTTGTCGGCGAAATCGACAACCACGCCTATTCGTAATATGGAACTTGACACCCATTTTAACATCAATCAATCAATAAGTTTATTATAGTCCACTGCTGGACATAGGCCTCTCCCAATGCGCGCCACAGCACCCGGTTCTCCGTCTTCCGCATCGAGTCCATCCCAGCTATCTTGTTCAGGTCGTCGGGCGTTCTACCTTCCGTTTACCATTTTAACATACCTGCATGTTTTTGATGGCATGAATATAACGTGGACGGCCAAATCTTTTTCTGTTACATGGGACGTTTCACCACACCTATCAATAGCCCGGTATACAAACATTCTACCAATACCAAATGGATAGAGATTTTCAAATATTACATTTGGCTCAACTCCTACTTTGTATAATGCTATTTTGCGATTTTCGTTATCACCTCACTCCATTTTAACATCACCAAAATATTTAACAAAGATTCCCGCGAAAATGAGAAAACACAGTGAAAATTCACATGAGACTGACAAATTTGTTATATATTGTTTTTTAGGGTTCCGTTCCTCAAAAGGAAAAAAAGGAACTCTTATAGGATCACTATGTTGTCCGTCTGTCTGTCTGTCAAGGCTCTTTTTCTCAGGAACCCGTGGACGTATCAAGTTAAAATTAATACCAAATACGTAAGTCTACGGTCTCTTAAGCTGTAAAAAAATCAAGTTTCTAAGTTAACGCAATCAAAAAATTTGGCTACTTAAGCCATATAATTGACCAAATTTGAACATTTCGCATATAAATCAAAACCTATAGGGTACTTCCCATTGACCTAGAATCATGAAATTTGTTAAAAAGCAAGTTCTGACAGCACAAGCAAAGGAAAAAATCCAAAAGTCGTTAATATGTTGTTATATGACATAAAAAATAGTTTTTGCGATTACAAACTTATATTTTGCGGTTGGATTGTTGAGTTTGTCATATATTGCAACCGCAAAGTCAAGTTTGTTTTTCAAAAAAGACATTCAAAGTCTTCGAGAATTGATTCCGTACTATCTACATACAAGTTTGTTTGCTTACGGAACCCTCGGTGCGCGAGTCAGACTCGCACTTGTCCGGTTTTTTGTTTAATTATGCGTCAGTTTTTTAACCTAGTTATATTCTTTAAATAAGTGATTATTTACAAACATGTGCTTTCGTATACATGTGACGCCAAACTAGTATACTTACTTAATTATCTTTAAACCGATTTCAATTCGCCTATATCATGGTAAATTCAAATGAGCTGTGATGTTCATCTCTTCGAGGGGTCAAGGGCTATCTGGTTTAAGCGACATTTCATTAATTTTACAGAAGAGCAATTTAAAGCCTCAAATAGCAGAAAAAAAAATTAAAAAACTACTAAACTACGAAACTAATTTGTACTTCATCTAAATAAGAAAAGTTTAGCGCAATCGTATATTATAATTAAGTCAATATCCCTCATATACCCTTAGAGGTGGAATATTTTCTTCAAATTGAAATGGAACCAACCAAATGATTAAAATTCCAGTTTCTAGCTGGCGAAGAAATCCCATCACATACCTACACACAAAAAATCAGTCAAACAGAAAACCTCCTCCTTTTTTGGAAGTCGGTTAATAAAAATATGGCATTTTTAAATTTTGTAGATCAGTGTTATTAAGTTGAATGCTTTTGGGGAATTACCTACTCCAAAGTACTAAACGTGCCAAATATTAACCTTAAATATTCTTGGGACTGAGTTTAATGAAATACCTAACCATACAAATCCAAGATAAAAGAAAATACAAGAAATACATCAATACACACCTTGTTTACACATATACACAGGGCCGGCCTTAACCACTTAGGCGCCCCGGGCGAGTCATGCATTTGGCGCCCTTTTATATCCTACAAATATTGTAAACGTAAAAGTTTGTGAGGATGCGATGTATGGATGAATGTTTGTTACTCACCCAGACTTTTGCGTAGGTGAGTAACAAACATTCAAACAAACCTACTGAAGGGGTTTTGATTAAATGGCATAAAAAGAAATGGTGTGAGTGTTTCATTCTGCAATTAATGCACGAAGAGATAGGGGTGGTTTACAACATTACTAGACTATTAGGAGTATATAGACAACGAAGAAAGTAAAGGTAATACACGAGGTCTAATACGAGTTACCATTTCCCGCCTATTTCTCTATTTTGTTTTACATTAGTAAGTGAGAGATACGACAAGTGACAACATGATATGAGAGATACGAGATGTGCAAAAGTTAATTCGCTGAACTTAATTTTATTTACAATCGATAGAGATGGGTTTACAATTAAGTGGTGAAATTAAGCTGGCGCGTGTGGCGCCCTGTCGACCCCGGCGCCCCGGGCACCCGCCCAGGCCGCCTTCCTCTAAAGACGGCCCTGCATATACAATACACAAACATACGATTTGTGTTTTGTATGGATGTTGACATCCATGTTAACATCGAATCTAAAATGGCGGCGGGACGACGTTGTATTTCTGCTTAGTTCGGCTTGCATTCTGCTAGAGAAGGAGCTCTGTATCTCTCCGTTACTTCTGACGTCTGCATGCCTTTTGCCGTGACGTCCCCACTTGAGGGCTCCAAAGAGAGTGGAAGATCGAAGAGACGAATTTCATACTACTATGTAATGGATAATAATGTAACTAAAATGAATTCTCCTAAATGCAGCGCTATCCGAAACACCCCTCACAATTTTTACGGCATCTTCAAACATTGGCAGGACCTAACGTTCACAACGATTTTTTAGGTACCATAGGTTCTAGTCGACTACCAACAAATATTCAAACGGTTATTGCGTCACAACATAACCTCCCTTTGGAGTCTATTGCAGATTTGGCCGACCGTTTACGCGACATTGCGCCAGCTACGCAAACACCTCCCGTAGTGGCGAGTGCGTCGAGCGAGATATGTGAGCTCACCCGGCAAGTTTCCGAGCTCACGCGCCAGGTAGCAGCTCTCCAAGGTCAGGTACACTCACGTTCGCGCTCAGGTGAGAGATATGAACGTAGTGACAGAAAACCGACATACAAATACAACGACTACCCCAATAATCCACGCCGCCTATTTATCACAGACCGCACCACTAATATAACTTTTCTTGTGGACACAGGTTCCGACCTCTGCGTGTACCCGCGTACAGCCCTAAGACAGCTGCGCACCAAGACGGAGTACCAGCTATTTGCTGCTAATGGAACACGAATAGACACATACGGTTCGATAGATTTTAATTTTAATCTAGGTCTTCGACGTGCCTACACCTGGAAATTCGTGGTCGCTGATGTCTCGAAACCCATAATCGGTGCAGATTTCTTATTTCATTATAACCTCCTCATAGACATGAAAGACCATCGTCTGATTGACGGCCTTACCCAACTCTCCACGACGGCGTCACCGGCAGCTAAATTCGTAGCGGTAATTGCGTCGGTTCAAGCTGTAGGAGGAAGTTCGGAGTACCACGAACTCCTGCGTAAGTACCCTGAAATAACCAGGCCTGCTGGCACTCAACGGCAGATTAAACACAATATGGTGCATCATATCCGTACAACACCTGGTCCACCCATATTTAGTCGCCCCCGCCGTCTACCACCTGACAAATTGAAGATTGCTCGGAAGGAGTTTGAAGTTATGTTGGCTAATGGTACAGCACATAGTTCCAAGAGCCCATGGTCTTCTCCTCTTCATTTAGCCCCTAAAAAGGATAACGATTGGCGCCCCTATGGAGATTATAGTGCGCTGAACGCCAGAACCATCCCAGATCGATACCCTATACGCCATATCCAAGACTTTTCACATCAGCTAGCGGGCAGTAAAATTTTCAGCAAAGTAGACCTGGTAAAAGTTTTTAATCAGATGTTTGTTCACCCAGACGATATTCCGAAAACAGCTATCACCACGCCGTTTGGCTTATATGAATTTCCGTACATGACCTTCGGTCTGAGGAATGCCGCCCAGACTTTCCAAAGGTTTATGGACGAAGTACTCAGAGGACTGTCATTTTGTTACGGGTATTTGGACGATATTCTTGTACATTCTGAAACTAAATTTCAGCACATCGAACACCTGCAGCAGCTGTTCCAGAGACTATCAGATTTTGGTGTCCTGATCAACTCAGCTAAGTGCGAATTTGGTCTGTCGTGTATTACATTTTTGGGGCATGAAGTATCTGCTGAAGGCATTCGTCCTCTTCCTGGAAAAGTAAAGGCTATACAAGATTACCCCATACCAAAGACAGTGAAGGAAATGCGTCGTTTTTTTGGGTATGTTTAATTTTTACCGCCGTTTTATACAGAATGCAGCGAGATTGCAGGCGCCGTTAAATACTGTCTTGACCGGCCCTAAAAGAAGAGGTTCACAGAACGTAGACATGACACACGAAATTCTGGAGGCCTTCAATGCCTGTAAGTCTAGTTTATCTAACGCCGCTTTCTTAGCACATCCTGATTCTGATGCTGAATTGGCAATCTATACAGATGCATCAGACAGTTCTAAAGGTGCAGTACTCCAACAGAACGTAGACAGGAACTGGAAATCTCTGGCTTTCTTCTCACGACGTTTGTCTCCTGCTCAGAAGAAGTACAGCCCGTACGATAGAGAACTGCTAGCAATATATGATGCCGTCAGGTATTTTAGACACATGGTTGAAGGTAGGCACTTCACTATCTACACAGACCATAAACCCATATCGTACGTATTTCAACACAACCGTGACAAATGTTCACCAAGGCAGTTTCGATACCTGGATTACATAGCCCAATTCACCACAGATATACGTTACGTAGCTGATAAGGATAACGTAGTAGCTGATGCTTTGTCTAGGGTAGAAGCAGTAGCAGTCCCTATTAATTTTGATGCTCTTGCGCGATCTCAAGCAACCAACCCTGAGCTGCAAGAACTACTCAGTAAAGGTACGGCTCTTCAAATTAAGAAAATCAAGATACCAGACGCTGAGAGCGACTTACATTTCTACCGGTAACCCGTCCTTACGTTACGAAACCCTTTCGAAGGCAAGTTTTTGACGCACTGCATAAGCTGAGTCATCCAGGGACGAGGGCAACAGCTACCTTAATAGCAGAACGATTCGTCTGGTCAGGCATGAGAAAGGACTGCAGACAGTGGACCAGAGAATGCACAGAATGTCAGAAAAATAAAGTTTCTCGACACACCTCATCACCAACTTCCACTTACCCTATTTCTTCAAACCGTATCTCCCATGTCCACATGGACATCGTAGGGCCTTTACCAGTCTGCTATAATTTCAGATACTGCCTCACAGTTGTCGACAGGTACTGGCGCTGGCCAGAAGCATATCCGCTTGTGGACGATCGCAGCTGAGACATGCGCTCGTGACTTCATCATGGGCTGGGTGTCTCGCTTCGGTTGTCCAGATCGAATCACAACTGACAGGGGGAAGCAGTTCGAATGCAAGCTGTTCCACACCACGACTGCAATACTAGGCAGTCAACACCGACCTACAACGGCATATAACCCTGTTTCCAATGGCATGGTTAAACGTCTTCACCGCCAACTCAAAGCAGCCATCAGATGCCACACCGACACCAATTGGATAGAACCTGCCCTTAGTACTGCTGGGAACACGCAGCGCCTGGAAGGAAGATATCAAAGCATCGGTAGCAGAAGTCGTGTATGGTGAACCCCTTCGCCTCCCTGGACAGTTTTTCCACCCCTGAATAATTGGCACCACTGATGTTACAGACTTCACGGAACGATTACGTCTGTATATGGCGAAACTCTCACCAGAACCAGCAAGTCGCCATGGACAGAAAACTTTTTACATCCCCCGTACACTGACAACGGCTAACTACATGTTTTTACGGCAGGATGCAGTGAGACGTCCACTTGAACCCCCATACACAGGGCCGTACAAGATACTCGAACGACGAAGCAAAACCTTCAAAATTGATATCCAGGGGAGAGAAGCTACTGTCAGCATAGACAGATTAAAACATGGCGAAAGATGACAACAGCGAAACGCCACAAGCAGACGCAAGGAAGAACACAAATTCATCACCAGTCGTAGAGAGAAGAACTAGATCCGGACGGCAAGTTCATTTTCCCGATTACTATCGACCGTAGTAGCTGGGTAGCAACGGTCTCAGGAGGGGAGTAATGTAGTTCTTATTTACTTTTGTTAATATGAGCTTTCATTCACTAATAACGCCTACCGTAACATACACGGCAATATTATGTAAACACACATGTTAGCATGTTACGTGCCCTGCCTACACTTAGCTGAGTAGCAACATTATAGCTAATGACGTACAATAGAAGTTCTTTATTGAAATATTCTAAGTACCGAGCCGTCGCGTCGTTTCAGATTACCTTCTTGTATGTGATAACGCCGCAACCGATTTAAAAACTGAAACGTACAATAGAAGTTCTTTATTGAAACATCCTAAGTGCCAAAAATCGCGTCGTTTCATGTCGCCGCATCCGATTTAAGAACTGAAAGCATTTATAATGGTAATATTGAAATGAAGGATCACTTCGGTACTCACATCGTCCGAACTTAGACGTAAGGCTAGTTAAGTTAGTAATGTAATTTCTTTTTAGTTAATTAAATTCTTATTTTAATAATTTTGGTTTCTCTTCAAGTCCTCCGGCTGCCACCTTCCATAATTAGCATGATCAAGCGATCCCTTATTTTCTTATTGTTTATAATGTATCGAAAGTAACAAAATTAAACCTAAATATATATCATTATTATATACATATACTATATCTAACAATTATACTCATGTAGGTACACATATTGCTACGCGCTCTATTATAAAACAAATATCTATTGTGTGCAGTGGCGGATTTACACATTTGCCGCTTGTAGGCTAGTTACATTTTGCCGCCCCTACCTCCTCTTCGATTCGATAGGCAATTCACAATGATATTAATTACAACTTTTTGAAGTAAAACTTCTTTACGCACGGTTGACTTGAGGAGTAAGCTGGTGAATGCGTTACAAAAAGGGTGATCGGGCGACGTGAACGGAAGAAGCTGGTGAATTCGTTACGAAAAGTGTGATCGGGCGAGGCAAACGGAAGTTGAGAGGGAGATATAAGTTAGTAAAGATAGAAAGAGAGAGAGTTACGTTTAGTATATTACTGTAGGGGCAAGAGAGAGAGTTGCGAGCACACATTTTCATTCTCTCTCTCATAGCCAGTTACGATTCGTATGAAGTTTTACTTCAGTTGTGTGGTCTAAAGCACACTCGTTTTTTTTTGTCAATGATTTGTGCACTAATTACACCACCTTTTTCCCATAATAAGTATGATTGTGAACTAGAGGATCGATGTCTCGGTTTCTAGATTTTTTTTTACATCCCAACGATTTAGCTAAGATCTTTTGAAGTCAAAACTTCTTTAGCGGCGTTGGGCACTTTTGTGGATGGGTAAAAAATGTTAAACTCACGTCAGGACACGTGACCCACATCGAAAATTCTTAAGACGGAGCCGAGTTTCTTATATTTAAAAAAATATAACATTCGAAAATCAAACATTTATGAGCGGCCAGGAGCGCAGAACTTTCAGTGTACCCTATATGTATACATTTAGATATGTTATTACCTACTTTTTATTTTTAACATAATTATCTATATACCATCCAGGTGCATACCAAGGTATTTAGCCGAGACTGAGTGTGGTATTTGTTCTCATAACTCCTCTTGTTGGTAATTGTTAAGCTAAGATTGATTGTTTTTTATGGTACCTATATTTCTAAGCTAATAAAAGCTCAATTATGTACTACTGTTAAGGTGTACACATGTACATTCAATAAACGTTCAATCCATCAGCCTATTGCAGTCTACTGCTCTCCTAACGTGCGCCGAAGCACCCGGTTCTCCGCCTTTCGCATCCAATCTATCCCAGTTACCTTTCTCAGTTTGCCCGTCTATCTGGCTGGGGGGCAGCGTCCCACCTTCCGTTTACCAGTTCGCGATCTCAACTCTAGAACCCGTGTGCCCCAACGACCATGCCAGGCCACTTCAGCATGCTTATTCTGCAAACTATGTCGGTAACTTTGGTTCTTTGTCGGATGACCTCATTACGAATTTTATCCTTCAAAGAAACTCCAAGCATAGCTCGCTTCACAGCCTGCTGCGCAACTTTAAAAAGCTTGTTGACTAGACCGATTGACATATGGTGCCGAGACGTGGGCACTAACAACCCCACCGCCAGTCCCAGCACCGTATGTCAAGAAAGGTAGGACGCACTTGTTTTACAAAGACCTTCGTTTTGAGGAATTGCTACAAAGGTGATGAGAAAACTCAACGTAGCTTTGCACTTGCTGCCCGTCCTCACAGGATCCTTCTGGTGAAAAAAAAAAAGTTGTCTCTACCGAGCTGGATAACGTGGTCAATGATCTCGTCGAGAATTTGGCCCTGCACTTTCGTTGACTGCCATTGTTAGTTTTGAGTTTCGTCAACTGGGTCCCCACGTGCTGAGCTCTTTTAACCCCCTGTTACAGTCTCTATTGTGTGAATATTTAAACTTAGGTGGTGGCGTCATAACAGTTTTTAAGCTCTCATGGCCGACGTTGACGGCTGAGTAGTAGCTGTAGGCTAAGTAGTAGCTGTAGGGTGAGTAGCGCATTTACGTGAGAGAGCAATGCTTCGGTACGTATGGGCTGGCTCGACCGGAGTAATACCACGGCCTCACAGTAAACCGGCAGTGAAGCAATGAGGTGTGAGTGAGTGAAATGATGAACAACGAATGAGGTTACCAGAGGCCCTTACCCTTACCTCCCCCCCCCTCCCACTCTTCCCCTACTCCCACCTTAAAGGCCGGCAACGCAATTGTGACTCTGAGTTGCAGGTGCTCATGGGCGGTGTGAGTCATTTACCATCAGGTGGCCCGTTTGCTCGTTTGCCCACTATACCAGAAAAAACAAAAAAAAAGGGTTCGAGAGTCTTGGGAGAGAGTTTGGACTGTTGGTGTTTGCGTTTCCCGGGAAACAGCTTTCGAGACTTAAACATAAAAAAGGATTTTTTTTTTGCTTTCAAACAATGCCTGATGATGACGATGAAATTAAATTTAATTAAATTATTAAAGTGGTTGGCCTAAGGTAGATAGGCGTTTTAAGTTAGAAAATCTTCTCTCACCCGCTGCTGAAGGGACCGCAATGCCTCGGTAAATTTAGTGGGAAATAGCCCCTTTGAGAGTGTGGTATGCGGCCAAATGAAAGTCGTTGAACGTGTGTGCGAAAAACACAGCAATGAACCCGACAAAGACAGAGACGATTATGTAACTGAGACTACCTAAACTGGGTGCCAAATGCACCCGTCTAACCCTTACCAATTAGGTCAAGTATCTAGAAGTGATACTGGACAGCAATCTCCTATGTAACAGGCACCTGGATGCAAAACTGAACAAGGTCTGAAATTATTTTCTGCCAATGCAACGAATGCATGCGACTACTTCGCAAAAGCTGGGGGCTATCACCAAAAATCACACTATAGAATCATCGCGTATGATGCTATTGCCTGGTGGCAGAGAACAGAATTAAGCACTGAAAAAAAAAAAAGAAACAAATTGCAGCTATTGCAGAGACTCGTATGAACGGCCGTCACTAGTTGCATACACACAACTCCCGCAGGTGTCCTTGAAGTGACTCTCGATCTAGCACCACTAGACCTGTATATACAATAGGAAGCAGCTGTGGCAGCCATCAAACTTAAACACTTGGGTCTATGGTACAAACGAGAGGATCCCCATTCCAAATAACGGAATTAATTAGTGGAATTTCAACTACTTACTAATAGCTACCCCATGCGACAAGATCCCGAAACAACACATATTATATGAAAACGACCGAGATCAATCTGGCATAAATGAAGTCCGAGTTCTACACGGACGGTTGCAAGATGGAGTCAGGGACTGGAGCCGAAGTTTTTTCACAAAACTTAAAAATAAAAATATCACTGGCGCTAGGTCAACACAGTTCCATATGAGTGTGTTGCGATAACCTACGCTGCCACTGCGGTCAGGTATAAAGGAGTACAACATCTATATACTGTCAGATAGTGTGGCCATCCTAAAGGCATTGCGGAGCAACACCATGTATTCCGGTCTTATTTATGAATGCCACCAGATGCTGAAGCGTTTAACTTCTGCCAATGTCAAATTCTTCAATAAATGAAAGGGCATAGTGATTAGCTGGCAAGGAATTGATCCACAACATCAGCGGACTCGTGCAGAGCAGAACGGTCGCTGGGCCGACATACCTGGCTGCTGGCAGTCTGAACTGGTGCTGACGGAGGTCTCACCATGTCTAACTTGCAGACTGCTTAGTCTACACCAACTCTACATCGGGATAGTTGTGTGTTGTGTGTTGCGGGCAATCTGGCCCTAAACCGACAACTATTCATCATCAATGTGACAGACAGTCCTCTATGCAGAGGATGTCTCAACGAGGAGGAAACGATCGCCCACGTTATCCTGGAGTGTGAGGAAATGGTCACACAACGGGCAAATCCACGAGATAAAAATTATCCTTCTAATATGTTTCGTAGACGATACATAATATATGCTGACCAGATTTGGATAAAAGCCTTTCTGAAGCTGTTGAAGTCGCTGCTCAGCTTTTTTCAACTTTTGATAGGTGGATCCTATGATTATCCATGAAGTAAGGAATTTTAGTTTAAATCAGCAATAATACTATTGTATCATTTAAAATAATAACGTAGTTGCGTAGATATATTAGTTTCTCCCAGTTTTGCTCTCATTATTGTTTTCAGTAAGAAGTTTAAGATGATTATTCCATACATTTTAAAAACATCAAATTTCAGATAGGGAAATCTAATGTAAGCGAAGTAAAATAACTTATTTTATGGTATTAACAGGATTTAAGGATTTAACATCGATACCAGAACATCGATATTTGCCGCCAAACATCGATGTTGATCTAACATCTATGAAATGTAGTGTTTTATTTATTATCTATGTCTATGAAGAATAATTGAAAATCGATCATCACAGATAACTATATATGTACTTGATCATCTCATCCCTAATTTGACGTGTTTTAGTGTATTTTGTTTTACAAAATTTGTTATTAATTTAACAGAAGGGTTACAAGTTAAAGTTCTTTGATACCGTGTGCTTTAGGTTTCTGTGTGCTTATGAATAAACTAATTAAATCTTAATAGATTGTCTAGGTTTGATGTGTAGAGAAGGCTACCTAAATGCAGAACGCCGAAGCAGGTAAAAATAAACATGTTCATTTGTTTTTACTAATTCTAATACCATGCTAAAATGATTTTTCCCATGATATAATACATTTAAATTAGTTCTTAACATAGTGTTGTTAAGCAGCATTTCCGTTTATGGTGGATGGAATCTTGGGATATAAAACTATTGTTGATAAATTTTCTAAGCCTCGTACCAGCACTCTAATTCCAATCTACAACTACTATACTTAATTGTTGCTTTGATGTGGCTCAAAAAGATGTACGCAGATTTTTTTATCGCAGTATAAATCGTCTCGGATTTTCTATCCCATCACAAAAGCAAAACAAATGGTACACCCATTTGTTTTGAAACACAAAATTGTCAAATGACCCACATTATTTTCTCTCTTGTAAAACTGCACTTTTGTCAGACCTTTTTGTTATGAAACCGTTATAGGTTGTCTTTTTAGGTTAAAAATCTACAAAAATTGCTAAAATGCTGAGAAATGGTATTCATATGTATCTCTTTAATTACTATATGCAAATTACTTATTTATTTTCATGTTATAATAATGAAATGGGATGAATAGCATCCAAATCTATTTGTAATGTACTCGGGCCAAACTGGTAGCAATGTTTCCCTTTTTAACACATTTTTTTACTTCATTTAAATTGTTACTATGCAAACAATTCTTGGAAATCAATTTTAACCTACTTATAATTGTCATATCAAAATGAAACTTAAATATACATATATGTAGTTTGAATACTAATACTATAACTTGGCATCTTGGAGCTAATCTGATGATGGAGCCAGGAGGTGGATAATGGAACTCTTCAGCGACTCCTAGTAAATCCCTCGAGGTTAGGCTCTTCGATTCGTTTTGTTTCGATGACTCCAAGGGATTGTGCTTGGTAAGGATGGTTTTATAAGGAAACCAGGAGGTGGATAGTGGTACTCTTTTCAACTTTTTGGTTTGGTTCTCCATTAAAGTGTTTTTTGTTTTACTTAACTCTAATTTTTTTTTTTTTCTAATAGTATTCAGAGATATCAATCAGACCAAGTAGGGCATGTACTCCTCATACTCAACAGATGGCAAAAATTGTGGTCAGGATATGCTGAATTTTGATTGAGACTTTTTGTGGTTTGGTGGGTGTGTCACACCCCTGGGAAAATATAAATACTCCATTACTTGATCTGATATCAGAAACAATGTAGGGTGTTTGTCGTTCGACTTAAACTTAACTATTGCAAAGTCTCCTTGACTGCGTAGGGTATTGGTGTTACAGTCAAATAATGGGATTATTAAAGATCTCCCTAACTCTAACTTATGTTGTTAAATTTATAATGTACGAAGTACAATAAATAAGCATCACCTTATTTTAGGAAAAAACTCAACATCCCGCAGTGATGAGGAATCAATAAACTTTAGACCGTCCCCAAATTTCAAACACATGAAGAAATATCTGAAGTCAAAATTTGAGGAGATGAGTGGAATCGAAAGTAATAATGAAGTAGAAAAAGTCAACAAAAGCCAGAATGAAAGAGAAGAGGAGAAATGTCCGCAAGTCAAAGCTTCACGAACACCACCACCAACAACAACAACGGTGCAGCCACCTTTGCCGCCCAACCCTCCACCTCCAGACAGTCCTGTTAAAGAAATCAAACAGGAATTAATAGATGATGAGTATGTGCAGTACACCACGGTCCCAACTAATGAAGATGTGTTTGGACAGTACACTCCTGTTACTGTAGAGCAGGAAATTACCCCAAAGGCTACAGGAGCAGAAGTGACTATGTGTCGGAACTTTGTGCGTGGCACATGTACGAAAGGGACAGCATGTATATTTGCTCATGAGTTGATCTTGTCGCAGTTGCCGGGAGTATACACATTTTGTAGGAACTTTCAGAACAGACAGTGCACATTTGCTAAGTGTAAATTTGTGCATGCTACCGTCTTTGAAAAGGAGTATTTCTACAGAACTGGATACCTTCCTCCTCATACCCTTGCTCACTTAAAAGCTTTGCCACCACCGCCACCACCGCCGCCCCCACCACCACCGCCACCAGAAGGTAATTCTTTATATAGAGGATCTTTGCCGTGTTAACGAAGCAAATATTTGTTTTTTTTTAATATTGTGCCTTACACAATAGTCAGAGATATAAATTGTAACTATTAATTAAACTTAACAGATTTTTTTAAATAGCACAAGATTTAAAAGGCAAACTTTTAGAGTGCCTTCGCAGTGGTGAAGTGAAATGAACTTTCCTTTTCACATGAAAACCGTAGCATTCCAACTTCGGGTACCGATGTCGTCGCAATGGGTAGTTTCCTCAAATATGTCGACAAATCATACCTTCTAATAATGTGGTCTTACCCTTCAAGGTTTTACTCCTATACCTAGCATGAGCGACTTATATTTGTCACGACATTAACACAACAATGCAGTGTTTAGTCAATTAACGTCAAATATTTAGGATATATAGGAACATACAGTGCGTAAGTATCACCGTCGCGAAGAACTTATAAAAACGGCTTTCTTTGGATACTAATCTTAATGCAAAAGTCAATTTATCATTAAAATGCGAGATTAAGTATTTACAGTCAATAGTTTGATTTTGCACTACGCAATGTTAACGCAACAAACGTAGGCATCATTGTTGTGCAGTACGGTGAATGAACTTATATGTTCGGC
This sequence comes from Euplagia quadripunctaria, assembly GCA_963859945.1. Taxonomy (NCBI): domain Eukaryota; kingdom Metazoa; phylum Arthropoda; class Insecta; order Lepidoptera; family Erebidae; genus Euplagia; species Euplagia quadripunctaria. The sequence continues at coordinate 13,485,487 of OY982579.1, read as the reverse complement.
GCCGTCGAATCAGATGATTGCATAAATGTTGTTTAATTGATTACATTGCAGTTTTTGGCCGTATGGGATATCTATTGATTTTTTTTTCGGTAAAATGTTCTTTTTACTCATTGTGATATCACTTTTAACCAAAAAAAGTAAAAAAAAAAAAGGCAGAAAATTTCAAAGATTTACCACTCAGAATGATGATCTGAATCTTCTATTTCAAGATTAGGCAGGCCGTTCCCGTTATATCAAATTTAATACGCAACTAGGAATATGAAAACCGTCGTAACAATGTACTTACTGGTTTTTCGTCTTGCTGAGGCTAATAATATTTTTTTTATTTTTAATAAAAAATATTAATAATATTTATTTCGGGGAAGCTCCTATAATGTTAGTAACAATTGTCTCAGCATTAATGTTAGTGAGCAAATTGTGTTTCCCATTGAGACTACCATTTTACCTGCAAACACTTTCAAGCCACCGTTGGCTCTGCTGCGAGGCAAGCGAGTACCGAGTCACAGACGTACCTATGCACGACGGTCATTGTCGACGCGTTACACCTCCACGGTAGCCCCAACAATATCCTGAATGTATTATTAGACTGGAGACGTAGATCGCTATGTGCGTGCCCACTTATCACACACAGGTACACAGACTGCGTTCAAAAAGTTCTTAAATGATTGATTTTCTCTGCCTCTATACACCGTACAAATCTGCGGGCAAGCATGTTACAGCGTACAGACATCTACGTTCCCTGTCGATGACCATAATGAATAATTAATTTAATGAAACATACGGTTTCCTATTTAACCTGCCTGTTTTTTATTTTTGTTTTTTGTAGAATTAATGTGAGTAATCAAAGTATTGAATAATAATTTTCAGAAACGCCAGTTCAAGACATAGCTCAGCAAGGATACTATACTGCAACCGCTCTGGATACCAAGTAAGCATCTATCAAATTATACTTTACTAGCTGTGCCCGCGACTTCGTCCACGTGGAATAGTGTATATATATCGAATTAACAGCCTAAAAATAAGTTTCTAGCTCTAAATATGACGATACTTCCATACAACTTTTCATCCCCACCTTTCAACCCCTTACACCCGTTTTTCGCATTAAAAAGTAGCCCAAGTCCTTTCTCTGGCTCTAGACTATCTGTGTACCAAATTTCATTTAAATCGGTTCAGTAGATTTGGCCTGAAAGGGCGACAGACAGACAGAGTTACTTTCACATTTATAATATTAAGTAAGGATGATTCCACAGTAAAACTTGACGAAAGACCATGATAGGAAAAAAAGTCCAGCTGGGAGTCTGAAGCTCAAAGAGCATATTATCTATCGATATGATACTGTGAAAATAGAATTAACAGGGAATTAAGTTCCGGCCGTAGTGTAGGAAACAAAACTGACAATGAATTTAATGAGAAGTCTATTTTAAAAAATGTACCTAATCCTGGTGTAAACCAAAATAATGACTTCACTCAACAATATAGGCATCCACTTTCGTTATTTCAGCAAACAGATACTGGCATTTTATAGTAACATCGGCGCAATTTTCTTTTTCTCCCAAAATTACAATCAACCATACCATCGCTGCATCGCGATGAAGTAAGCAATGGAATGTTTAGGATATAGTATAACAATTATACAATGTAATTAATTTAATCTATAATATAAAACAATCTGTATTATAACTATTTGCATGTTAAAAATATGAGAAAAATGTGCTGAACTATTGTAATCCTTGATTGTAAGAACATATGTACTTACCACATTTTACTGCAAATACAGATATTCTATTCTATTCTAGTAGAATTCTTTACTCACCACATCTTATGTGATTTGACAGTGTCACATCCATGCCAGGCATCGGAATGGAATGTACCACAGTCCCCACATACATGCTGCAGTCACCACATGCGACTGGTTCTGACTCTACGCTTTATGCACCTGGAATATCAACTGGCACTACTACCAACCCCGGTTTAAAGCGAGATTGGAGTGAAACTTTACCTGCAGATGAAAGTAAGTACAACTTTAGAAGCATATAGCAAATGTGGAATTCAAATATTATCTTGATACTTTTACATTTTTCAAGAAATTAAAAATGTATTAACACATCATAAGAAAAAAAGTGTCATATCACATGTTAGGTACGTTTTAACATTTTTATAGCATTGAAAAGCAAATGTTGCATTTGGTCAGCTCTAAAAACATCTTTATTTATTAACGAACAAAACGTGTTTTGTTCAATACACAGGCATAAAAGTCGTGTTTTCTCTGACACTTTATTTGCCGGGAGGCGATGTGCTATAGCCAGAAAATTTATATATGTATTAATGAAACCTAGTAAGCAATTTTGGTTATCCTTCTAAATAATGTAACCAATTCAATAGACATTACTTCCCTATGGAAATGAAAAAGATTTAAAAGTATCAAGACTAGTATATAAAGCGTTTCTAAAGGTAGACTTTAGTGGGTGGCAATTGCATGTGAAATACTCGCGCGACGGTAGTGGGATAATTGGATAATGGAATAGGCGTTCGTCTTCCAACTCACCCGATGGAAAGTGATGATGAAGACGAAGACGCCTATCCAAGAGAATAAAATAAAAGTTCAAGCAGTCAGAATACAGATATTGCTTGCACGACATTCGATGTCGGTAAAATTATGATGACTGATTAAGTAATTACCAATTGGCGACAACCCACATATTTATTCAAATATTTTCTAAATCATCACTTTATATGTTTGATCATCAGTAATTTTAATTGTATTCTGTATTTGAATTTATTATTATAATATAATAAATTCAAATATAAATAAAAATGAAAATGTTTTCAAAATTCGTCATGGCTACTATTTCGTGATTAAACTGTATTATGAGTTATGACTGACTACAAATACTTGCACGATAACGATCGTCGCTTGTGCAATCGTCTATTTCGAGGAAATCAGAAGCAGTTTGTATACATTATACATAATATACAAACCCATGGAAGTCTACCTTAATTTCTTCAATGTTGTCTAATAAACAGTGCACTGCGAAAAATAACCCGTGCATTTGTATACTCTTATTCATTGCGAAATTATTTTTTTATTGCGTTACCTTATATTTGCAATTGATTAATTTTAGTTTTATTATTTTAATCGGTTTATTAAAAAAGGACAGCCCCTAGAGCCCCAACTTTTTATTTTCTTCCCATATATTGGAATTTAGGTCATGGCACCGCTCCAACCAAGAATTAAATTGTCATTTAAATTAGAACATTAAATCGTATGTCGTATACTTTCATAATGTCATTATAAAAAGCCAAGAGCGAGTAGTCGCAGCTCAACTCACAACCCGCTCGCTTTAAGCGAACGGACTGCGTGCTTACAGCGCAGTGACTGTTAGCCAACGCTAACCAGCGAAACAACGCCATTATAATATGTGGATAACGCAGTGGGTTATACATATATTTAATATATAAAATTGTATTATCTTAATTAAGATTAGTGTGTAACTGTTGGTTTTTCTTAAATAAATAACAGTGCTCAGTCTACTCAATCATAATATGTGTTATTCGCGATGGCACAAAGCTTGTTCCTCGGCCGGTGCGCAGAATGCGAGCTTGAATCTCGCGGGCGTCACTTGGTTAGCGCGCTGGCGGCTAGCAGTAACCTAAATTCGAGGCGGTACTGCAGCTTGGCCGCTATAATGTACCTTTACTGTGTTGTGGACGTGATTGCTTGAGTAAAAGTGCTTTAAACATAACGTAAATTTATTTTCTATCATAAGGGGCGCCCCTTTACATATGGAATTACCAATTAAAAAAAATTTGAGCAAAAAATTAAAGATATTATAAAAAATTAAGAAACATAAAGTAAGTAATTAGAAAAAAAGTTATTTATTACAATATTGCGATGGGATTGACTGATCTGCGTGACAGTGGCGTAACAATAGGGTGGCAGAGCGGACAAAATGCCACGGGCCCCCGTTTGAGGGGGCCCGTGGGCACCAAAGGCCCTGAACACAGAAGGCACTAATAACAAAATGTATAACAAAATTGATTTCATTATTGTAGTCTTTAGTATTTTCTTGAAAGATATAGGCCTGTTTTATAGCAAATAACAAGTACATTAATCTCAGACACGAATCATCCTCTAAAGTTGTGGGTATCATCTGATTAAACGTGGCTGTGCTGGGACGAACATGCTGGAACCCGGCTAGTAAAAATGCACTTTAGGTCGTGAAATAAAATGGTACTATTTTTTCTCTTTCTGGTACGAAAAGGTACACATACGTACAGTCTTCAACCATAACCATGACCTCGTTTTGCACCGTGGCCGGGCCTCAACGAAACACGCTATCTTTACCAGTTGGAGTAATATCTAGAAAAGTTTTTTCTATGCAATATGATAATTTCAAGAAAATATTACCAACATTTAATTTATATATACATATAAACTATGCGCTAGCGTAGAACCTCCTTGTGTTTTTCTCACTGTTTAAATTAACATTCCTATAACGGTTTTCGATAATTTGACCTGAAAATATGGCGTACGCTCGGCGCCATGTCATTACTGAAAAGAATCGTGAAAGATATAGTGTACTAATTGCCCTATGATGTACTGTCCAAGTAAACATAGATATACTCAATACGCAACAGCACGAATGACTTAATAGTCATTCGTGCTGTTGCGTATTGAGTTTATTTATTTATTTGGTTTACTCAAAGCATATATACATGTAACATTTATGGTAAAAGTTAGAAAATAAGGTTCTGATACACATGCCAATTACGAGCTAACACAGCATTCACAGTTACGACAACATATTAAAACTCATCTTGTTATATAGATATTAACTGAGTTAAAAAAGAAACATTATACTTATATATAAGATCCAAAACATCAAGTGGATTTCAAAAATAATACAGACAGTTTCAAATATTAAAAAAAAAAAACAAAACATAACATTTTACTTAATCTAGTGAGTTTAGTGGCTGTGTTAAAGTTTAAAATGAATTGTATAACGCGCCGCTTAAATTATGAAAGACTCTTCCAAGAATTGGATAGAAGAGGAAAGACAACTAGTTTTGAAACAACCCCAGCAAAATTATACAAGCTTTCACTTAAGAACTCTAATTTTGAAGATCACTATTGATGCAGCCAGATAGATTTGTAAACATAAATAACACATAGCAGTCAGCAGACCAGAATAGAAGAAGTCTCATCGTGGCGAATAAAGTGCTAATAACTCTGAAAGGTAAACGTCGTTCCGACAACCCTAGGTCCACGGTGGAAGAAGATCAGCAGAGCTACTTTAGTGCAGAGCGTTGGATGCTTCCCTATAAATTGCAAGTTCCGCATCGGAGTACTGCTGTTACTTGCAGACAAAAGAATTTTATTATAAACCTCAACACATATATTTTTTTGATAAAAGAGTCAAAGGTATTACCAATTAATTATAGTACGCCGTGATCCATCATCATTAATCATTAATATAATATAATAATGGTACTGATAAAAATCATCACACATAATCTCTTATATTTCACAATACTGATTTTCAGTGCTTACGTCAGGACTTGATATCTTGTAATACCTCTATACTAATTTATGTTAAAAATCAGAAGTCGAAGTTAAACTGTTGAGCTGACCTACATGGTAAGTGAATTTATCCAATGGCATTTCCTTATTATTCAAATACTAATTCTTTAAGAAATCATTTTACTATACTCAGTGACCGCACCGGGCTCCGTCATGGTGGGGACGCCGAAATTATACGAAACACTACCACTGGACACCGGTCACTGACTCGTTACCATTTATTTATTATTTATTTATTTAATCTTAATCAGAACGGCTCCTAGCCACTTACACTAATTAGGCTAGTTGATTATGTCTAGTGGCCCGTGACCCAGCGATCGATGGCTGGAGGCAGCGACCAGACATTGTCGCTGTTGAAGTAGAGACGACAGCTTATTTCAATTGCTTCTCGTATTTTTCGCGGTACAAAATATTTCTCTCTTGCCAGTACGGAAGTCTTGTCGAATCATATAAAATGAACAGTGTCCGCCTTGCAGATGTGTTGAGCTACGGCCGATCTGTCACAGTCCATATTCTTCACACGTGAGTATAATGGTTTATCCTTAATTAATATGAATACCTCGCGAACGTTTTTATTTGAATGATATATCGTTAGATTCGCCTTTGATGTGCGAGTGTCACTGGGTATATAAAAAATTATAATGGCAGATTTTTGGCGCCAAAATTTGTTAAGTTTGGTATTAAAAAGAAAGGGTTTCAAAATGTGTTTACAAAAATACAAATAATGTATACGTTTATTAGTTGGTATTTTCAACGCAGTCAGGTTTTCTTTTTCATTTAATGAGTTCTTTTTTTATTTATTTACTTATTTCTGAAAGGTATGCTTAAGCTTAAATATTTATTAAATTGCCTGCTTTAGAGAACGATTGTTCACTAGGAACGCTTATGCCTGGTATGGATAATATATCAAATGCCATTTTCTCTTTGTTTGAGTGTTTTGTGTTTAAGCCTAGAAGTTTTAATATTGTCTCCTTTAAATTGACACTGAAGTACCATTAGATTTGTTAAAAAAATATTTTTTTATTTCACTATTGTAAATTGTTACATTCAGGCACAGTTGTAATAAATTGTTAATGAATTAAATAAATAAATAAAAATAGCATTTTATATTTCATACACATTTGGAAGAATCTGTGATTGACCAGAGAAGCACGAAACCCTATGCCCCTACCAAACTTAAAAAAATAAAGCGTCATGTATAGTGAGTAGTACGAAAAGGCATATCATAAATACACTACACAAAAAAGAGCATTAAAGTTATTTATGCTTTTTAGACTAGCTTCTAGTGAGCGGTGGAGGCTAAAATATTTTTAAAGTCGAAACATTTTAATAAAGGCTTTAAGCCTTAAACAAAAATAAAGTTAAAAGTTCTCAGAGCCAAGGCTCTTATAAAGAAATAGGTTTGGAGGCTAAAGGGTTTATATACTTTTATGCTCCTAGGCACCAAGAAAATATGCGAGCCTTAAAAAAAGGGTTAAAAGACTCGAGTCTTTGGAACACTATTCACAATTGCTAAAAATGGCTTGAAATTTGTGAAACAGTACCGAGCTTCTCGCGTCACATATGCTAAAAATGCTTTGAATACGAGAAACAGCACCGAGCCTCTTCATCGATGCTTTAGGCTGAGGTAGATTAAATTTTTAAGTCAAGTCTTAAAATTATTAACCGTTAATCTTTCTCATCTATACAATTTGTCACATGAGCGCGACAGAGCAGTGCCAGCGGGATAAACATTTTTTTAAATGAGGAAAAGCAGAACAACTGCTATGTCAATCGCGACAGACTACTGTCTAATCCTACTTCCTAGTTATATTACAAACGTGAAAGTTTGTAAGGATGTATAGATGAATGGATGTTTGTTACTCTTTCTCGCAAAAACCACGAATCGATTGCGATGAAACTTGGTATGCAAATAGCTTTAGACCTGGATTAACACATAGGCTACTTTTTATCTCGATATTCCCAAGGCATCGGGACTTACGCGGGTGAAGCTGCGGGACGCAGCTGGTACTATATATAATCACGGCTAAAAACTGCATAATATAGGAGCACTAAAGCCGGCTACTCATATACATGCCGCAAGGGCAAATAAAGGGCGCGTGGCGGTCGGGGCAATTTCGGAATTTCTTTATACACATGCATGTCGTTCAGTGGGAGAGTGACCGTTCCGTTGAACACAGGTTTTAAGAATGGCGTCAGTATTTTCGCACCCTCAAGGATCGGCATAGCATTGGCTCTTTTAGCAGTGCTACTACAAAAAAAAATACCGCGTGACGAAGTGGTTACAGCAACGAACGCTTCGTTTGAAATTGTGCCATGTGAAAATTGTGAAAGAATTGGAAGATTGCGAATGGATCCTAATTCTTTTGCCAAGCTCGTCGATATGCTAACATTAAAAATAGAAATTGATTGAGAAATTGCCCCAATCGGGATACACACGCGGTAACTTAGCATGGCGGCAGGGACGGTCTAAGCTAGGCAATTCAGCCTGCCTTGCCACCCTGCCACAAGACCAAGCTGGAAATTGCCCGTGCTTGCCTATACACGTCACATTTTAGGAGGCAATTTAGGGTCCAATTCGGATATTGCCGCTGCAGCTGGTGTGTTAGTAGCCGGCTTAAAGTTTTGAATTTGTAGGGGCGCCACTGTGAGGTATCGCACGACGTAAATATTTCGGTAGGGCCGCCACTGATTATATTCATATACTGTTTCAGGTACACTACGATACCATTTACCAAATACTGAAATACCAAGAGAGCTGAATACAAGTAACCAGCTCGTTTTTATACCGAGTGAGAACACTTGGATCGTGGAGCCGTGGACTGACAATGGGTATTGAAGAAGAAATGTCTCCTTTTGTGTGTTCTATTACCTTTATAATAATATGCATTCTGAGGATTCTTCTCCACCGGCTGGAGATTCCCACTTACACTTGAAAATGAGTGCATTCTGTAATTAACTCTCCGATGCGGTCTCTTAAAAGTGGATTGAATTCCGTGTCCTGGCGATGGCGTGGGAGTTATTCGAGCAGAGTACTTTGCAAAGGGCAGAAGACCTTTTTTTACATGCAATGCGCACGTGATACCTCCAGGCGTGGCAGTCCATACTGTGACAAGTTTCCATTAGGATTGTTATATATCTATATCCCGGATAGTATGGCGGCGGGTTATGAAGAAAGAGGATAGTGCCTTAAGTATACTGAGTTAAAGGCTAAAGTTCAGTAAAGTGAAACTAAAACATATAGGTGCCGTCAATTTTTTATTCCCCATGGCTTTCAAAACTGATTTTTAGCCATTTTCGCTGTAGCTATGATCAAATCAGACCAGAATGGACTCAGCAGGCTGTAAGAAAAGAGGTTATAAGACAGTATTTAATCACAGAAAGTATACAGAGTACGTAATAGAATGGAATTGGCAATCCTAATCCATACGAAGTATGAAAACACTGTTCTAGAAACCACTAGGTATTGTTTATTGAAAATAATTTTTTGCACAGGGAAATTTTCGTCAAGCATTTTTAAATTTGTCCATCTAAGTTGTTAAAATATTGTATAGGTATACATATAATAATATACCTACTTATATAATCTAGATTTTAAATATATAGATGTAATTTAAAAAATACTTTCTAATGCGGATCAATACAATTTTAATATAATAATGAATTTTATGGGAACGAAGTTCCTTATCGCACTTTACACTTCAGACGCTCTGCGGATCGGGGTTAGACGGAAAAATGTGTTAGCGGAAGGAAAAATGCTGATCGCGAGTTGATTTATTTTATGTACGCCACCTGTGAATTCTGCGCTATACTACTATTGTATACTAATTATCCGTATATTATTTCGGGTAACTTTCACAGATATATGCAATTTGAATTTCCAGTTTTTACAATATTTACTATATTTTGAAACAATTTATTCAATCCAATAAATATATTTATATATAACGAAAGGAACTTCGTTCCAACCGGGGGTCCCAAAAACATGTCACGCGTTTTACATTAATATTCCTGATCAAACTTTGAGTATGCCATCATTGTTTTTACTAAAAAATATCTTATAATTTTCTCGTACAATTCCAGTTAAAAACGAACACACTGTTATTGTGATATGTGTATTTAGTATGCCTTTACTGTTAGTAAAATGTGTACTAGTTTTAACTCATATAGTCACTTATGTACCTTATTTTAAGGAAATAAAGGTTAACACAAATAATATTAATAGTTTATTACTACCGATTAGGCGGTCTTTGTCCTAGAGGTGTTTTCAACTTTCTAAATAATTCTGAAAAGCTTAAGGAATTCTGACAAACATAATAAAACTTTTGGAAAACTTGTAACTTGTAGTAGTTTAAGAATCATGTGAAATTATCACTATTATTACTATTATTTTTCTCTGGAACAAATTGTCGCCTGCGGTATTTCCGGACCGATACGACCTTCAAACCTTCAAGAAAAGAGCGTACTCCTATCTCAAAGGCCGGCAACGTACTTGTGTGTCTTGAGTTGCAGGTGTCCATGGGCGACGGTAGTCACTTACCATCAGGTGACCCGTCTGCTCGTTTGAGCCCTATAATATAAAAAAAAAAGTTGAAAATTTTCGTACAGAACTGATAATGTTATCAAATGTTACTGTAATGTCAGGAACATTTTAGTTGAGTATTCTATAATACTCTCTAGGCCTATGCCTAGAGAGGTTACAAAACACAGGATCTGTCTCTTAAGACTGCTCCCAGGAGCCGCGGTCCATTCGCATTTGACCCTTTTTCTCATAGGACCTGAGAGATTCAGTGTTTGATTGCTAGCGAATATTAAATGCTTGCGAAGTTATTGTTAATTGCCTTTTATTTATTTATTAAGCAGCATCAACAATATTCATATGCAACACTGTTCTTTACATTTATCACTACATCACATGTCGTATAAATATATAAGACATGTGATAATAAGGTACATCAATTATAGACGCCCATAGCATTCATTACTCGTAATATTTACATTGAGTACTAACAATTAATAAAACTAATACTAAGCAAAGCACTAAAACATAAGTTACAAAATTTTTAGAAAAGAATAAATCGTAATACAAGATCAACTATTATGACACGTCCAACTCTGACACTGCAACTTACACCTAAACCTGTGAAGGGAACCATGAAAAATTTCGAAGACGTAGTCGCCTGAGTTCCAACAAATAGCGTTGTACTCTGAACAGATAAGCACCAGGGGAGAAATTTTGCCAACATGGGTTCTGCAAAGTGGTATGCTAAAAAGTCTGGTAATGGGATATCATGGTATTCTGTTGGGTATCGAAAGTTTTACGCATTAAGAATATGGTTGCATTCTATGCCGCCATTAAGAAGCTTGTGCAAGAAAATGAAATTTTGCGTTGCATTTTGCGTCGATGATAAAGAGTATCCATTTTAAAAACTTAAGTCTTATGTTGTAGGGGACTCTATGTGATATTCCGGGTGAAAGATATGCCAAGTGTCTAGTGAATGCTCGCTGATTACTTTCAATTCTTTGTGAAGGTTTTGCATAACACGAGTTCCAGATGACACAAGCATACTCTAGATGGCTACGTTCCAGAGCATGATAGAGAATTTGCTTTGTCTATGTGAGACGAAAATCTTTAGAAATTCTCTTGACAAACCCGAGCATTTGAACCGCCTTGTTAGCAATACAAAGTGAAACTCAACTTAATGTCCAACATAACGCCCAGATCTCTAATTTAATTTACTTCTTGCAGTACTATTCCAGTTGTTAAAATGGGAGCCCGCTTTTTGGTGAATGTGAAAATATTTTGCGACATTGAGACCATGTAATTGTAGTCACACCAATCTTGTATTCAATTAAGATCACTCTTAATTAATGAATTATCCGATTCGAATTCGACAGTTTTATATAATTTGAGATCGTCTGCAAATAGGGATATTTTTGAGTATTCGATTTCATTTGATATATCATAATTAAAAACAGAACAGTATCGGTCCAAGGTGGGATCCCTGCAGCACGCCAGATGCAGCAAGGTATACTCTAGAGTTACCGACACAATCTGAGGTCTTCCAAAAAGATATGATTGAAACCAATCCAATAGACTCCCATGAATGCCATGTGCAGCTAATTTTTCCAGTAATAGGTGATGGTTAACTTTGTCAATTGCCTTCGTATTTATTATTAAAAAAAAAGTTCATTCCAAATATCGGTTATAATATTATTTGGTGCGGAGAGGCAAAAGAACAGCTTTGTAGGGCTTTATGCAATCTGCGAATGGATTGCATAAATATATGAATACATTCGTATATTAAATGTATAATATGTTATATTAGTACTTATATACGTCTATAATACACATAAAAATTCATATATAAATAAGAACATACATACATATTTAAACATATATTATAATTATCTATAATAAATAACAAAGGAAGTTTCAAACCAAAGAATTTCTATGTAATAATATAATTCAAAGCAATGCTTGCGACTTACAGATTCTAAACGGCACGACCAGTAAACGGAGGTAAGTTAAAAGTGGAGTTTATTACGTAATTATTAAAAGAGAAAAAATTAACACATTTAACATAATTCGCATCTTTATTCATAAACTGAATGAACTCAGAATTTAAATTTTGTGGGATCGCATTTAAAGTTTGACATGTTTAGATAGATGACTTAAAAAATCATAAAAAGATGGGTTAGGTCAATTACAAAAACAGATATGTGTAGCGTAATTAATGAAGTAATAGAATAACATAGAAAAATATACTATTTCAATCAAGAACACACCTTCAGCGATGCCAGACGTACGATAATTATCGTACATGTACGATTATTTCGACACCGGTACGATGTACGATACAATATGTATTATCGTACGCCAGAGTACGATAATTTCCAACCCTCCTCCGAAGTGGGGCGAAAAGACTAGAATCCAGTGCCTTAAAATCGTCTAAAAATGAAAGAGAAGAATAATAATAAGTATGTCTGGCTCATAAACTTAATATACAAGTTTATGGTCTGGCTTTAATACTTTCAGCCCAATGCGTAAAAAGTCAATCAAATAAATGCTGTTATGGTTTTAAACCAACTGAAAAAATGATATCTCGAATGACTTCAGCAGTCCTTTATTCAAAAACGGCTGGCGCTGCTGCAGAGGTAGAAGTAAATACCGATTCCGATAATCCCACTCTTTTATAAAAAGTATAGTAAATGAGTTTTTTTATTTCTGTCAAATTTCGCAACTTCCTAAAATTCCTATACTATTTCTAGTTTTGCGAAATAGTACGTTTCGCGGTTCTGGTAGTTGTACGATAATTTTCGAATTTGATACGATAATTCACTCGCACTCGTCTGGCAACCCTGCACACCTTAGAGAAGAGTTTAAGTTTCACTTTTCACTAAACGATGTAAACGGAGTAAATTGAAATATTGCAGTTTTATATTAAAATTATCTTGTAAAATCGTGAAATATTCCTAATTAATACTTTCTTAATTTTTCTAAATTCTATACTATTAAATAATTACCTGATACTAAAATAACAAATTATTTAGGTCTATTTCGCTTTTTTATTATTATGTAGAGGTCTTGAATGGAACAACGCCGGCTCATTACTGAATTCGCCCACTTCACCTACCGGTATCGACCTCGCGCGTACATCTTTTTAACAAAAAATTAAACCGACGACAAGAACTAAAAAGCAAAAAATAAATAACTATAAATTTTTTATAATCTAATTTTGAGTCGGCGCCAAACAACCAACTGTACGTAGATATAATTAATCATTTTATTATCTAACAAAAAAAGAATAATCAAAATCGGTTCATAAATAACGGAGAGAGGGCTGAAAAACCTAAAAAAAAAAAAAAAATATATATATACCGTCGAATTGAGAACTTCCTTTTTTTTGTCGGTTAAAAAAGAGAACGACAATCTTTTATCTGGCATTTTCGTCAGTATCAAGTCGGTTGTTGGATGTATTCTACTGACGAAGTTAATTCGGGTTTTGTGGAAAACTCGAAAACGTGAATTTTTAATTAATTCAGTTTTTGATTAAAGGTGCGAATTATGGCAGATAAATTAATGAAAGGCTGAACGAGAGATGCCGCTTTCCTGTCGCCTTGTCGTACTGGTATCGTGTTGTACTTTTGCATCAAAGCGAACATTTGCGAATAATTCCAATTTGAATTTCAACTTTGCTTTGGCGAATGGAATGGAATATTTATCAGGACCTATATACAGTTTTCTTGTAGAATAGAAGGCGCATACTTTGAACAACATTTCATTTAACAGATGGAACTTGGTAGTTTCCATCTAAAATATTTTTGTGCCAATAAAAATGAAATCAAAAAGCTTGAAAATGAAAGCAGTTTTCTCCAAAATATGTTTTATCTCCTAATGTACTATACATTACTGCCAGATCTTGATAACTTATTCGTTATTAAATACATATTTAAATGTTAAAATTTCGTAAAAAGAAGTTGATGAAAAGCGTGAAATTATTCAATCAGTGTTTTTCGTGATTGACTTTATTGTCTCAATGTCTACAATGACTGGGTTTTAAGCAGCTTTTAAACTAGCCTGTCCCACCTAATGTCTCATAGTCCGATAATCAGAAAAGAAACTGCTCAAAGTATGCGCACTTGATTCTGAAAACTATATGTCATGGTTACATTTTAATTCCAGCCACCTATACAGAAGCCGAACTCAGTACCGGTGAATCGTTACCAAAGAAATGTAAAAACTGTGACAGTAACGAGTTTCGGTAAGTTGTTAAATCCGGTTTACGTCCGTAAATAATTTCTTAAAACAAATCTAAGAAATCAAAAGTAGATAAAAAATCGTTTATATATGTTCCTATAATAACATTTTACTATATTTATGTGAGTATTTTATTATTATTTTTTACTTTTGATACAATTTATTTAGTAATAATATAATGACGTACCTACTATTTATAATTAAATAATTTTACTAGATTTAAAAAATATATCACCATATAAATATATGAGAAGTTAAAATATTTACTTGACAATACAGTATAAAACATAATGTAAGAAATTATGAAAGGTAAAAATTTCATAAAATACGTTCTAAGTTCAACATGTAATATAATGGCTTTTTACACTCGTATTAAAGGACAATCACCATTTTGTTCGAAGTGGCTGACAATTTGGCTTGACGTGAACAGTTACTATTTAGAGAAATGTGATATAAATTTCGTAGCTAATACTAGTAACAAACAGAATTATATATGTAGACTTATAACGTTTGATAAGCATGGCAGAACATGTAGTGAAATTAACTTCAAAGTGATCTATTTAAAAAGGATAACTGAAGCGGAAATTCTAGTCAACACGCAGTTGTAGTAATTACTTCATAGAAATTTGCACAAGTGTACCCAAGCGGGGGTAAGAGTCCAGAAGAGGGCAAGCTGTTGTATGCAAATTTTAATCCAGGTAAACCATCTGTGTTCTAAATTTCGTCCAAATCCGTTCAGCTGTTTTTTCGTGATTGCAGCAGTGGAGTGATTGATTGATTATCAAAAATCCAAACATCTAAACATACAAATTTTCACATTCATTTATTACAATTTCAATTTAATTCTTTCAAATTCAATTCATTATTATGCATTCCAAAATGTTTACAAAGGTGTAAAAAAAATTAAAAATAAAATATTTTCAATTTTTTTTATTTATAAAGAATATTAAGGTTTTACTCACGTGTGTATTTTGAGGATGACCGACTAGTTTCGAAACCTACGGGGGACCTTTAGCAAGGGGTAAAGCGACCTTCGGGGTCGGTGTCACGGCTGCACTAGATTGGCGTCTCGCGTTACGTAAGGAGCTATTTGGGTATCCCCGAAATACAGACATGAGTAAAACCGTACTATCCTTTATAAATACGAATACCACTCACGAATGTTTTTATTGTGTTTTCTTATTCGCATTGTACAGGGCTTTACAGAAAGGTCTGATCATATTTTAAGGTCGTTTAGTAGACCCCGTGAATACCCTAGCAGACCCGTATACACTGTATATACTCGGTGTAAATTTGGTGTATACTCAGTGTGGTACTTAGGAGAATACGATAGGTATATTTGGTGTTTATTGATCACACACTGAGTATAGAAAAATAAATACACCCAATTACACACCGAGTATCGGTGTGAATTCGAATCATATACCGCAAGTTTACACCGAGTATACACTCAAATTTTTTTTCAAAATCTCAATTATGAAAATTTTTTAAAGGCTTACAAATACTAACGTAGACTGAAAAGCATTTCATAAGTGTGAAACAATCCACCTTTATACCTGCAGAAAATTTGACTCAATCTTTAGTTTTTACTTGGTTTATTTGAATAAATTGAAATAAAAAATCAGTATACACCACGTAAGCTTGATGATATCATATGACTTAGCGTAAACTCGCTGTGGCACTACTAAGTTTACACTTAATATACACCACGAGTACACTAAGCACACACATAGTTTTCACTACCTACTGTTGCGAATCACATCACTACTCCGCGGAGCGCCGCGGGGAAGAGACGAGAGGGAAACGCACACGGCCTCAGGCGCCCACTCACTGGTTGCCAGCCGGCGCCGACGAACGCACATTCACTAAAATACCTCAAGACGAACTAGACGCGCACGTTTCTAAGTACTTAATTAACGTAATACGCAAATTTACCATTATATCAAGCCAGTCACTGTTATACTGCATTTTTATTACAACCTTAACACATGAAGACCCGTCTTCAACATTGGCGATCCCGACGAATAAGCGGTCCACAGGCGTTCTTCGTTCTTTTGGCTTTTCAGCGGTATATTTAGCCGGTATACGCCCTTATGGCGTCTGTAATGCGATAATTATGTCACTTATAAAAATTTCCAACTTTTGGACCTTAAAAAATTTCAGCTCACGGGACTTTAAAAAAAAGTCCAGTGTATACTCGGTGTATATTCAGGGTGAATTGGACACATATAAACTATGTATACTTGGTGTGTACTAAGTATATACGGATCCGCTAGGGTAACGTAAATCATTTTATAAAAAATCGTAATTTTAACACATACAGAAATCTTATTTTAAAATTGACAAATTGAACTTGAAAATTAAAGCTAATGTTTCGTAAGAGAGAGGGCTAACATGAATGAAACTATGGGTATTCAATACTAAGGAGAAAAAGTTTGCATAAAAAAACTAAATCATTGATATTGGCACGAAAGTTCATAATGTGGTGTTCAGAAATCTGCACTTACAATAGAAAAATAATTTTCCGAAAAAAAAAGTTTTCAAATGAGATTTTTTTTTTTCAAAATTATTATTAGGTATTTGTCGGCTACACATAACGCTCCTAAAATTTGACCACACCTTTCTTTAACACCTTGTATTAATCAATTATCAAGAGTTGGCCGAGGGGACCGGAGGCCAGAGAGAGAGGTACTCACAGTGGGTTAAACACGACTGCGGAAAATGGCAGATATGGGCAAAAGTCTGTTGTCTGTGGTGGCAACATTCAAAATATTGTATTCATAATTGGCCTATATGTATGTTTTGCAGATACCAATACCACAAAAATAAGGTCGAGAACATGATTAGTGCGACTGAAGAAATCAACAAGAAGTTGGCGCAACTCAATGTCAAGAATCAGCGTCTATGCACCGTACTTGTGTCGTTGTTCAAACCGGTAATGTATAATTCTTTTACCGAAGTTTTAATCCGGTAACGACCGAAATTAATATTATATTGATATATGTAATAAATCTTTACATTCCAAATACATATCTAGTTCGTTATACACAAGTTGTAATTTAAATTACAAACGTCCTCAAATCCATTGAATTTTTTTTAAAGCTGTAAATGCCTGATTCGATCGTATATTCATTTGCAACGTTAAGTTTTCGTTGTGAACTTTTAAAATCCTTGCGTAGTAGCTTTTTAGACAGTTCTTATCAGATTAGAGTTACTGGACAATAGCTTTAGTTGATTATAAACTCAAATTAGCAAGTTATGTATGTGACGTGGCGGTCTAGCATTTATGTATTACCAGGCCAGGTCCATTTTAGGTATAAAGCTACAAGTACGCCGCTGGCTCAACTAATCGTGCCAAAAAAAATGTGGGCTGCAGCGTGTCGGCCGTGTCAGGTCGCACGTTAGTTCGATGCTCACTCACGCACTACGTTGCGTCATCGGTTCGTATCTAGACTGTCGAGTTAATTAGTACCTAGCCTAGGTTTATTTGATCACGAAAATAGAGTAATAAGTACATAACCTCCTTTTAATTAAATATTCGTATTAATTATTTTTTTACAAAAAAGACAACCCTAACGTCGCGGCGTCGTCGAGCAGATAAGAGTTACGCGCTAGAAAGAGAGGCAACTTCTATGTGAATAAAACTGTAGGTAACGCTGTGCGACCTGAATTGTGACTGTGTGTTACATCGGAACAAAAGCCGCTATTTATTTAAATCATTTAGTGGGGAGAGACTGCTGTACCCATACTATTATGTATTCTGTGGTAAAGAGAAAGATGCCTATTTGATTGGCGCTAGTTTTAAATATGTATATTGTATTTGTTTATATGCATTATGAGTGTTTCTATGTTTAAAAAATATACTTGTGTGTGTTCTAGAATATACATACTTTATACTTTCTAAACTAGGACAGTTTGATAGCTAATAAAGACTGAGCATCAAAAATTATTAAATCTTTGAATTTAAAATAACACATACGTTGATAAATGTTACAATGAGTTTATTAATAATAAAGTGTTATAACGATTAGCTAATAATAAAAGTCACACGTTCTTCAAAATACACCAAGTTATCTTAGTTTTAATATACACCGGTGTATTATAGAAAATAGTTAAAACTATAAAGAACTGACATTCCAACTGGCATATTCACCAAAATGCGCACCTGCATTACACTCATATTTCAATCAATTGAACTATTCATATTCTAGAAAAAAATTAAGTGATATTTTAAATATATATTTATTTTTTATTTGCAGCAAACACCTACACCCGCACCTGGTCTTAGTACTTTGACTTCAGCGCTTGAAGACAAAGACAAGGTAAGTGTTTAAGCATTTAGCTTAGCTGGAGGGGTTAACAAGAATACTAGTAATGTGTAACCCACGTTGCTAGTATGCTTTAAAAAAAACTATAAGTAACTATCTATTGTTTTCATTTACTCACTGGTGGTAAATTTAAATTCGCAGGTGCCATAGACTGTATATTTAAACCCCGACACAAAACAGAGGCGTGTTATAAGTTTGACGTGTCTGTGTGCCTGTCTGTGGCATCGTAGCTCCCAAACGAATAGACCGATTTAAGTGCGATTATTATGTTTCAAAGGTGACTTGATCGAGAGTGTTCTTAGATATAATTCAAGAAAATCTGTTCAGCCGTTCGAAGATCATCAGCTCTTTTCTAATCGTTGAAGGAATTTTCGAGTCGGGGGGTATTTTAAATTTATGATTATGTTATTTAATAATGCTCTATGTTGTGCCCAAAGCTTGTGTCCCACGTTATATTATTATGAAACAAATGTTTTCTTTTGTATATCAGGGAATAGAGGTTTCTTGATAATAAATATTTTTAATTTTTTCTTGTCATTTCAGAATATGTTGGAGCAGATAAATTTACTTTTGGGTAAAAATAACCGGACGTCGGCCATAGCGGAAGAAGATACCATGAAGGTAATAGTTATCAACATTTTAACATTCCTACAAAATTATTAATCGGGGAATAATAATTTGGTCAATAAAAAACAATAAAAAAATGCCCACAAAAATTTTATATATGGATGAATGTTTCAAATTAATAGACTGGTCAGAACCATGTCTTCTGAGTCTTATTCAGTTGAATAAATATAGTTATTATTAGTATTAGAGATGAAACGGATACCTCGTAACTATACGGTATCCGTCCAAAATTTACTAACCGACCGGATACCGAATAATAAGCAAGGATAACGGCGGGCGGCCGGATATCGGATAGCAAATTTAGATACCTTATTTGCAAATTTAGGTACTTTACTTTATACACATAATAAATATCATCGCCTCATTTGCGTTTACATCAAAATTAATAATACTAATTGTACGGAAAAAATTATGATGAATGAATACTAATTTTCATTAAATTAATGTCATTTGGTGTTAAATTAGTTCTAAATTAATATTTTATAGTTATTCATATAATGTAACGTTATTTAATATACATTTTTTAGCCCTTGTAATACTTACAAATAGCACTATAATAGTTCTCTAAACATCGGATATAAAAATCAAGACTCAGGCCATTAGTAAAGTTACGTTATTTTTCGTACTTTAAAGCTACGGAAACTATCTGGCGATATTGATAATATTTTTTTAATGATATTGTGTACCACATATATATGTGAAAAATCAACACTCAACAGACAGACAACTAAGCTATGATTTTATGTAACTTTAGCACCTGGTACATGAAAATTGGCCGCCGGCCTTAGCTTAATACAGCATTTGACTCCTCAGAAAATAAGTAAGATCAGGCAGCTCCCCATGGGATCGTGAATCTACGCGGCGAATTACTTATTTATGTTGTTCACGCGGACTGTTGGCTCTTCTTTCTTTCTTTTAAAAAAAAGACAACTCCTGCATTAGGAATTACTCCTGTGTCGTAGGGGACTTTACAAACATTCAAAGTACGGACACAAAGAACACCCAGACTCGTGTGGGAATCGAACCCACGACCTATGGCATAGCAGTCAGGGTCACTAACCACTAGGCCAGGCTCTGTAGTTTCGGAGATAGTGGGGAGGAATGGTCAATATGTATTTTCTTATATAACCTTAAAACTATTAATCTTAAAATGATAAAAAGCAAAAGCTTTTTGTCCTGAATCTTGCGTTGAGTAAATTGACTTAAGGAGTTGAAATATGTGGCATTACTTCCAACATCCTGGATAGGCAATCGAGTATGTTCAACCGGCTGCAAGGTTGGCCGGATATCCGGTATAACAACTATCCGTTTCATCTCTAATTATAATTATTATACAGAGATTCTTATTACCCTAATGGAATAATAATAACAAGGTGAACAATATACCATGTTTTCTTGACGCATGGAAACTCTCCGAGGCCAATGTTAAACATTTTTGTCGGATCCGGACCAACAAAACCACACAGTTTCCGGTCACGAGGCCCTATTGCCGGAGCCTCTAGTGAAATCTTAGAAAATCATCCTAATTTTGCTAATCATAATAATATAATCAATCAGTCCGAAAAAAATTAAATTATTGGGTATTGATAGTGTAATGTTATTTTTCAGAATCTGCTGGGCAACAACGTGAACTTTCAACTTATTGCGAAACTTTTAATGAGTGCAGCAGAACAACCACCACCGCAATAAATACACACAACCTTCGAAACAGTCCCAATTTTACTTATAGTTTACAATTTTTAATTGTCGCCTGCGGTATTTCCGGACCGATACGACCTTCAAACCTTCAAGAAAAGAGCTAACTCCTATCTCAAAGGCCGGCAATGCACTTGTGACTCTTGAGTTGCAGGTGTCCATGGGCGACGGTAGTCACTTACCATCAGGTGACCCGTCTGCTCGTTTGCCCCCAATAATATTTAAAATACAAAAATAAAAATCACCAAATTTACTTCGTAGCCATGGGCATATCTCTTGTAAAATTTATAGAAATTATTTTTTATACTTTTGTAGCAATTTAATGGTGTTAAATTGAATAACACACACTTTTGGTTTTTAGAACCTTTTTTTTAGAATGTTATCATTGTATGTTTTTTGACGCGTAAAACATATTTATGCGTTTAAGATTAATTCCCGACTAATATATATATATATATATAAGTCAATTGTTAAAGTCTGCTGTTTGCGTTGTTCGGGATATATACGAGGTGTAAGAGACGACGTATTGAAAACCGAAATGATAATATATATGGATACAGATCGTTATTTCGAGTCCAAATTGTGCTTTATTTTTTATTTACTGACGAAAAAAGGAGTTCTCAATTCGACCGTAAATATATATTTTTTTTCATGTTCAACCCTCACTCCATTATTTATGAACCGATTTTGATGTTTTTTTTTTTGGATAGGGTTTGCCTTAAGGGTGGTCCCATATGTCAAATAAGTCAGGATCTGATGAAGGGATCCTGATAAAATTGAGAGAAACCCTCGAATTGTGGGCACGAATAGTGTTTCTGTTTACTTTTCATAACATAATCAGGAATTTGTTCTTAAGAATCACCACATCATAAAGCTGAGCTGATGATGGGAACCATACCTTTCCTAAACAATTAAAAGTTAGATATAAAACTGTGATGATAAGAATATGCTTTGTAGAAAAGACATTCGAAAGCGTTTTAAAGTATTCAGCATTCAATATATTAAAAGGTAGTAGTTGTCCGAGTATTAAAAGATGACGCGAGGCACAAAAAAAAACATAAAATAAAAGCTTTTTAGAAAAAAATTAAACCGATGAAAAAGAACTAAAAAACAAATAAACCTTTTAAGTCTTGAGTATTGAGCTTATTTACATAAACTATCAAATTTTAAATAAACTAATTTTGAGTCGGCACCAAACAACAAACTGATTAATTATCTAAATTTTATATGTAGGTACGTAGAAATGGATAAGGCTCTAAGTAATTAATGATTTTATTATTTGGTGCCGACTCAAATCTCGTTTGGTCTTTATTTCAAAATTTTTGGTACATGGTAACATAATGAGTAAAGAAATCAATAATAAATAAAAATCGACTACATACTGCCAAAAAACTGATGACTGAAATTAATTCTTATTCTGAATCTTGCATTTTTATGATAGACTGACTATTGCATCGTGACAAGAATCCACAGAAAGAGATTTTTATAACTTTTTCGTTATGCCGTCACTTACACCCTGTATATTTAAGAAAATACATATATATAAAAATATATTTGTATATACGGATGGTTCAGTAATATAAGTGGTCGATCGTCACGTGGAATAGTTTTGTGTGATTCACAGATCATTTTTCTGAGGCTAGTGTACTGTTCATTAAATCTATATTTGTAAACAACAGACACAATAAAATCGATTCCTGTAGCGGGATTGGTCTTATTAAAGAATTTTTTTTTTATCGTGTTGAACCCCCCACGGGTCATCACCTCACCGGAGCTAACGGTAAAGTGATATGTCGGAATTGAACCGACTAAAACCACACGGTGTTCCGCCACAGTTGGGTCTATTGCAGGGGGACCGGGTATACCCTAGGAAGGAGTCCTCTAGGGACCCCTGCAGACCTTGGCCGCCTTCAGCAGGCGACCACACCATGGAGTATGGGGGCCTTACCCCCCTCCAGATCAGAGAGGTGCGCGTGGAACACGTCGCGCCACCGTCTCGGGCCTGCTTCTACAAGGGTAACGGTCAGCCCGACCCGTTACCCCCAGGCGCTCTCCGGCGCCTGGTGCGTCTTCTGCGGGATGGGAGAGTAATTGTGCTCTCCCGTTCCCATTTCGCCGCCTCTTTAGCCAACATCACCTCCTCGCAAAACGAGACGGCGGAATCCCACGCACTCTCACTTTGTACCATGGACAGAACCATGTCTTTAGCGAGAGGCTTCCCGCCCCAATAACTGTCGCGAGATCGTTTCGCTGCTGCGTCCATGCTGAGCACTCCACCAAAGTGTAGAGTGCAGTGTTCTCGCGACAGCCTCGCAGCGGTGGCACGCAGGCGATGGCTCCCGGCCTATGCGACACAGGTACTTACCGAAGCAGCCGTGTCCGGTGACTACCTGCGTCAACCGGTAGGAGAGGCTGCTATGTCGCCTCTCCAGCCAATCCTCCATGATGGGTCTTACCGCCACAATTGTGGAGTGCCCTTTATTCAAGAATGGATAACTCAATTAGAAAATAAATGGTTTGCATGTTCGTCTGCGTCTGATGAACACACTGCACTGGAATAAAATACTATCGCTCAACCGGAAATCATTCAATACAATCAACAACAGTTAAACAATCAACAATACTCTATGTATTGTGTAATGACTTTTTAATAAATATGTTTTAGATTATAGACCGAATGATGTTTTAAATTTTACATGTAATAAAACAGCGTAAGTAATTTGTCTGTGCCAATTGCACAATCAACAATTATTTCTATGTGCATGTAATGACTTTGTTTTAATAAATAAGTTTTAGTCTAAGATAGACCGAACGAAGTTTCAAATGTTACCTTTAACACAACAACGTCAGTAATTTGTCTGCACCAATACTGAAGTATGATATCACTCGCTATTTCGGTGGGATTCTCAGATAATGCAAATTGTTTACGTGACGCTTCTAGTTATTTTGGGTGCGGTGGGTGTATTCGGTGTCTTTTGATTATATATTTGTGAAAGGACAATTCCCTGCAAGTCTTTGTAATGTTATCTGTACAAGCTGTTAGAATGGTTTTTTCATCATTTTCTATGTTAACTCAGTGTTAGTATGTAGATAACCACGTACGAGCATGTTTAATGAAATATAAACGTATTGATAATGCCTGTTAACAATAAAACAATCAATTATAAACGCCGCAGTCAAGTACCTTTAAGTCTATTTCTAAGCAACGTTTTCGTGCACTGTACTTAGTTTCTGCAGAAAGTGTAGAGCAGTATTACTATATGAAGGAGCTTCTTCCTCAGTTCAAGTGCCCACTTTTTTTTATCACTTACGATAACATTCAAGAACTCTGGCTGTTAACATTCGTTACGAATTTAAAAAAATCCAAGCTTGATGAAACTCGAAAACTGTGTTTCTTATATATATAATCAAAGGTTTCTGAGGTGTCTATTTATTTATACATATTTGTATGAAAGTATACTTAAATAAATCGGTATTTTATCTAGTGTATAAATATTCTTAGGATAGTCTTACCATAGAATGCATCGCAATGTTATTTATGTTGAGAAATTTTGAATCAATACAAATAAATCAATACCTAATACTAAAATCAATTCGAATATAAATGACAATATAAATACAATACTCACCAAAACTACAGATTGGATGACAGAACATCATTTAGAAATAAATTATTCAAAAACTAAAATAATACCTTTTCATCCATATCAAAAGAAACCATCCTGACTAATCCTTATCCTTACTATCCTTACTAATATTATAAATGCGAAAGTAACTGTCTGTCTGTCTGTCTGTCGCCCTTTCACGCCAAAACTACTGAACCGATTTAAATGAAATTTGATACACAGATAGTCTAGAGCCTGAGAAAGGACATAGGCTACTTTTAATGCGAAAAAATGGGTGTAAGGGGTTGAAAGGTTGGGATGAAAAGTTGTATGGAAGTATCGTCATATTTAGAGCTAGAAGCTTGAAACTTATTTTTTAGGCTGTTGATTCGATATAAATAAGTATATGACATTCAAAGTTTGTAAAAGTTTTACCTTCAAGCGTGTAAAATAATAATAGGGAATAGGGGATGAAAGTTAGTATGGAAATATGTAAGATTTATGTGAATGTGTTATAAGTTTGCGACAAGAGACAAAATATTAGAGCTATTTTGATGTAACATTTACGGAGTCATTACAAAATGTGAAAATGTGCAACTTATTTGGATGCATTGTCGAGGAGACAATGAAAAAAATATATATAGTTGTTGTTACGTATAAAAACAGAGTGGCCGGGTCCCTGTGCCGAGATCGCGGTACGGGAGGGGAGTTGACGTCTACGTATAAGGTAGTCGCACGGCTCACTCACGCGGCCTACTCCTTACGCAATGCCCCAGAGCTAAATAGTGATTTTCCTTAAGAAAAATTGAACATTCGATTGAAATTGTTCTTTTGAGAGCTAAAACTATCTGAAAAAAGTTCTTTTTAGAGCTACATTTATTTTAAAGAGTACTTATCAGAACTACAACTTGCACATACGAATTTATTCAATTTAGAAAGTTCATTTGAGAGCTATAAATATTTTGAAAAAATTTTTTTATAAATATTTATGTTAAAAAGTTCTTCTCAGAATCCTTTACAATAGATAGCTACTAATATATCTAGAAGAAGGTTACAACTTTCTAAACAGAACTTCCAGTGTAGGGCAGCCAAAATGCGTCGTATTGGAGAGTCTTCCTCTGAGAGAGAGGATCGTCTTACAAGTCGGAGAGAGTTTGCAACGCAGTAGCGTGATAGAGAGTTTAGCGTGGAACGTTCGCAGCGAATAAGCGAATAAAATGTTAGAACGTCACAGGTTTGAGTGAGGAATCGAGCATTGAGCGCTCGCAACGTCTCCCTGCACAACAAATTAGGACTTCGCAAACACGCGTGAGGAGATCGAGCATTGAGCGGTCACAATGTTCCACTGCACAACATAATATTAGCTCAATAGCGCGCAATAGAATATTAGCTCACAGTAATAGGTCGGCTTCAGTTACGATCCAAAATACTGTAAATTTGGAGGAATGAGTAAGATTTACCCTAAGTGCCATACAAAAAATGGATAGATGAAGCGAGCGGTGTGTGCTGTGCATCCGGCAAAGTGATTCTTCTCAATATATAGGAACTACCACAACCGATACAAAATCTTTTAACGGATATTCGTCCATTGTCCGCACATTTTTTGAAAAAGTGCAATAGTCTCTTTCATATGACTTCGTTTGGGAATAAAATAAGTTAAGAAATGAAGGAAGGAAACTTCATGGCCACTTTTAAGGCCGGAAGGACAGGTTTACCGCCTCATAGGCAGTTTCAAAGTGCTTCAATTGTAAGTCGTTAAAGAATTTAACTTATTAGGATTAATTGTAGATACTCATATAAATTGGAAACCACGCGAAAAAAAGTTCGGTCAAAAATATCAACATTAAATCTTCACATTATAAAGTAATATATGATAACATAGTCAAGCCTAACCTAAATCAAGTGCAATAACTAAATAAATAAAATGTGACATGCCTCATAATAAATTAAATAATTACCTTTCTTAAATAGTAAATACATAGTACTATAATAATTACCCTATATAATAAATATATAACAACATAGCCAAATTCAATATAATCCCAGTGCACTAATAATAACAATGACTAAATATTTAATAAAAAATAAATCAATTATTATTACTACTAATAAAACAAATTTCAAACGGCTGTCATCTAATCTATTAAGTAGATACTATAAACTTCAACTTTTTTTTATTATTGTTATTAATTTAGTTAGAATAAGTACCTAACACAAATATATAAATAAAACAAAGTAATTACCCAGCAAATATTATCAAAACTATTAATATACCCAAAATATATGAATAATATATACTTACAGATTAAATAAATAATACATAATATATCATATCAATACAACAAAAAATAACTCCCCCTCTCTCTCTTCTGTGTAGTGCCGGCAGGGTCCATAATTGATACTTAGCTTAAGTTTTACCAACTGTATAATTTACATTAAGGCAGCAATAAAGTATTGAGTAATAAACGAAACGGAAGTCTGAATGTGATTTTAAATTATTTTCCTTTCGTTTTTTTTTCTAAAACAGTTAAGGCTATCAACGAACGTGTACATTATATTGGGATTCAAATAATATTGACACCAATAAGCACTTGAATAATATTCTAACCCGAAATATTTCATGGCCACGGGGTCTAAAATTCTAAGTCGGAAATAGCGAATGTCTTAGGTGAAAACCTTATTCGAAAAACTCGCGATCGATCTCAGCGTTGAAAAATATCTACGCCTAACGCGATAACGTTGGCGTATGAAGTTTCTTAAAAAAAGGTAACTTCAAATTTCTCGGACTACGTACATTTGATTTTTATTTTTTAATATATTTAAACATGAGGGGCTCGTGAGTCGTGGCTAAGTGGTAACCGAGTAGGTTAGCACATTGAAAGGTCAAGTAATACTAGCCAGGTCAGTCTTAGGATGGGTGACCATTCTTAACACATTGAAACCCCTCCGTGTCTCGCAAAGCAAGTTCAGCTGTCGGTCCCGGGTGCCATACGAACATCTGTGGCATTCGTTACGGGTAGTTAGAGGCTTAGAGCCCTAAAAGAATCCCGACAACCTTGTCTACAGAACTTCGATATCGTCTAGTACTTTGGTTGTGGAGGTCTGATGGCAGTCGCTTCTCGTAAAATATCGAAGTTCGGCCGTTTCGTAGTTAGATTGAAAGTCGACCCCAATTTAGTTGGGAAAAGGCTTTAAATAATAAGTAACTAATATCAAACATTGCAGCAAATGAAAAAAGTGCGTGACCTTAGCGGGACTATGGCGTTTATGATACTCAAAGGTATTTTAAATTAATAATTAAAAAGTAGAAATCGGACAGTTGCAAAAACTGAATGACGGTCCTGCAAACAAGTGTCAAACGTTTCTTAGCGTTTCCATTTCTAAAAAACGTTGACGCCCAAATGAAAACGTTAATAGATTAGTAAACAAGTGTTATACTTTGATTTAGCGAATGCCTGTTCAACCTTTCTCTAAAAAGTTGTTGCTAACAGTTTGTTGTCTATGGTTTGTTTCACAAACGTCAAGGAGTTTAGCGAGTATTATTTAAAGAGGCGTCGATCCAAAGATTTTGTATGATTAGAAAAATAAATAATTTTCAAAATATTTACTTTTATAGAAAAGGATGTAGGTACCTACCCAAATATCCTTTATAAGCACACTTCACTTTCAGTTTCTAAAAACAACGGGCTTTTGAACCTTAAATTATTATTATTAGTTTTTAAGAATAAAGTAATAATAATATAGGTATAATAAAATATAAATAATATTGAATTGACTTGAATAATGCTCTCGCGCTTCCTCGCCCAGCGAAACTTTTAACGAGCCTGGGAGAATGTTTGGCCCGTCAGATTTGTCTGGCTCATTGGAAAATATTTTAAAATATTATACTTAATAATTCATGTAAAATTCAGCCTTCCTAAAATGACGTAAGTTCCCTCAAGTTTTTAAGACTTGAGTGTCTGTCAAAAGTAATGGCCCACAGCAAGTGTCTGGCAACTATATATTATGTTTGTTTATAATAATATCATATATGAATATGGTATATGTAAAAACTAGCCATGCTACTTTGATGTAAGTTAGCATGGTATTTTTCCACCTTTGATACCTTTTTTTTTTATATTATAGGGGGCAAACGAGCAGACGGGTCACCTGATGATAAGTAACTACCGTCGCCCTGGGACACCTGCAACTCAAGAGTCAAGTACGTTGCCGGCCTTTGAGATAGGAGTACGCTCTTTTCTTGAAGGTTTGAAGGTGCTACCCGTAAAACGGCCCCGCTTTCAGCTTAGCGAGTATCCATTTCTTTTGTATGTTTATGTTACACTACCGATCCTAAAAATTTCTTCTTTCCTAAAATCACGTAAGTCTGGGGTAACTGGGATCTTGGACTATTAGACCCCCTAGTCGCAAAATCCGCAGACGAGTGAGCGTGAGAGTATTCTTTCGCTTTAGTGTATATAAATATATTACAACATAAAAATAGGAGGAAAATAATCAATACAATATAGTCAATTTAAATAACACATACAGCGAAAGAAGAAACCATTTAAAGTATATGTGTGTGTGTGTGTGCGTGTGTGTGTGTGTTAGTCTTTTTTTTTTTTTTTTTAATAGTTAAGAGAAGACTTTTATTTGTAGACTCAAAACAAACTAAAATAAAGCCTTTGAAATTGGTTGTGATTTAACTCGCTTGTGTTATGAACTCCCAAGGTAGAAAGATGGTATTAACTGTCAATATATACTTTTAACTGTGTTTCAAACACCATATACCACACCATAACAAGTGAACGACTGAAAAAAGAAAAGTTTAAGTGACATAGTCTGCTGAATTCGCTCAAAGTAAAACGAAAAGATCATTATCAGAAAAAAATAATAAGTCAAAAAAACTTAAGCGAAAAGTAAGTAAATTTATAGGTTATTTTGATGGGGTTGAAAAAAACGTGATTTTTTTGTCATTTCACACCGCAATCTTCAAAATAAGCCAAATTTAACATGGAATGAAGCGCCAAAAATGTGCTTAGGTTTTCTTCAAACCCGGATCAAAAGACAGAAAACAATTTTTTTCTTCTATAATCTATAATATAAAAATTCGCTGATTGCATAGATGTATATAATTCATTATCAGCCAAAATGGCGCTTGAATCAATTCGCTTCAGATCTCTAGATATTATTATCATTCAATAAGTGAAACGACTATCTATATGGAAACTACCATAGGAAACGACTGTGCAGTAACAAGTGAGAAACGGAACGCATCCAAAGTCAGTGTAATGAAACGTAACATATATTGACAAACTGTCAAAGTACAATCGGCTGATAGTGTCGGTCGGTCGTAATATTGATAGTTATAAAATTTAAATAAAATGATTACCAATGTACTATAAATAAAGTTATGGACGAAAACGAGTTCTTCAGGCAAACAGTGCAGCATTTAGCGCGATGTTTGTCTAATTTAAACCCGACACCATGGGAGAAGGTAAAATTACGACACGTATTTTGTAATCTTGCAAAATTTTTAAACTGTACGTATTGTTTCATGAAAATCGTCTGTTTATTATAGAAAGAAGAAGTATATTATAGTTATGAATACCCGATAAGTGAAAATGTATATACATATCTAAAATTATTTACCTATCTCCTTAACATTGAAAACAATCGTATGACCTCACTATTAGGAGACTGCATGTTATCATGGCTGGGAAACGAAATCAAAAGAGCGGTGATTCATCTATGAGTAATTACTAGTTGATACAATCTCTGTACCATTATGTCATTAAACATTATCTTATGAGAGATGGTTAATTATTTGTTTACCTCATATATTAAATCCCATCATTTTAATTGCCTTCTCATTGTAAGTACATTGGTTTATGCAGTAGGTAATTAAATAAGTAAGTGTTACTAAGAATACTTTTTATATGACACTTGAGAATACAATAAAAGGTCCTTGACTATATATATTAGAGTTTCATACAAATGTCAAGTAATGACTGATTTTTAAGGTTAAGAAGTAAATAAATACAGAATTTTAATTGTGTTTTGCTTATTCAACAGTATTTTAATATGAGTAGTTTTTTTTATATCTTAAATTAATGCTATTTATATGTATAATGAGACAAAATGTACATATAATGACTACTGTATTTGTAAATTGGATGGAAAGATATAAAAAATATTAAATTATTGCTACATCTCTACAAAGGAGAAGTACAAAAAAAAAATAATATTAATTGTGTGTTACATTGGCGATAGACTTCTAAACTCATTAACCGATTTTAGTTTGCAGTTTGGTCCAATTTGAGATATAGGATATATTTTTATTGCAAATTACCTAGCTGCAGCAACATGTGGCTGTGTAGCTAGTATCCCACTAATATTATAAATGTGAAAGTTTGGATGGATGGATGGATGAATGTTTGTTACGCTTTCACGCAAAAATCACTGAACCGATTGTAATGAAATATATAGATAGCTGGAGACCTGGATTAACGCATAGGCTACTTTTTATCCTGATATTCCCATGGGATCAGGACTTACGCGGGTGAAACCGCGGAGCTCAGCTAGTACTATATATATTAGAATAAAAATTGTTTTAATCAAATGAAACTTCAGACTGTATTATTTAATTTAATTGCATTGTATTTCAGGTCAATACACTGTTCATGCTGTGCCCACAAGCCAGCACCTCATTTGTTGTAAATCCACGCAGCCAAGAAGCATCCATTGCACTTGGACTTTACTTCTTGCAAAGTGGCCTTCAGCACCAAGATAAGCTCCTGCCATATTTCCTGAAGGTTCTGAAGTGTCTTACCAATGCACAGTTCGAAGAGCCTCTGTCTAGAACTAGAAATGGCGACCGTAAGTAATAAATAGTTTAGATAATGTTTTCATTTCTTGAAATCTCCTTATCAAATCATCTTTGAAAAATAGTATTCATTTCATTTGCAAATTTCAATATTTTGGTTATTTGAAAAAATACTGAGCCTATAATTAAGTTTTTATATTCTAGAAACTGATGGATTTTGGTCAGTTCACATTTATTCGTAGACTAGCAGTTCCCACGTGGTTTCGCTCGCTTGTACTTATCTGTATATTTTGCGCGGATCCCTAATTCTTTTTCCAAAATAAAAGTAAGTTACTTCTTATTACACCAGCTATCTGCATGTGAAAGTCCCGTGGAAATTGGTCCATAAATCCTCGAAACTAATGGTGGTGTTACAGGTGTCCTATCAACCCTATCAGTAACACTGCCAATGCTGGGTAACTGAAGTCTACTAAAAGGTGGTGTCCCAGTCCTAATGAAATTATTCAGGTGAATAGGTATTTAATAAAACATCACTTACAATGTGCCATTTTTATTAATACTTTGTATAATTTTAAATAGTATCATTTGAAAATAAATAAATAAATTTATATCAGGTGCAATATCTGAAACAAAATAATATTTTTATTATTTAAAATAGTTTTTCCCTAAATTTAGTGTCTGCTAAATCACAAAAAATCAAACATGAAAGTTTGTGAGGATGTATGGATATATGGATGTTTGTTACTCTTTCACACAAAAACTACTGCACCGATGGCGACGAAACTTAATATGTAGATAGCTGGAGACCTGGATTAACACATAGGCTACTTTTTATCCCGATATTGCCACGCCACCGGGACATACGCGGGTGAAACCGCGAGGCGCCGCTAGTTTGGACATAAAAATAAATTGCTAATCTCATCTGATGCCAGTCAAAGTTAGTCAAATTGGGAGACTTCAACATTACATAAATTAAAATACATACCCAATAAAACTCAAAGAATGGAGCCTTAATAATGGGGTTGTCTTGAATTATTCATACATATATGTAAAACAAAGGTTAATTGTATTAGATGTGGAGATTGGGACTTAAGTGTGATTATATTTATAAGTTACGATACCTTTTTGGTAACCAAATGTTTCGATAGAATAGCACCAATTGTGATCATGGGTAGAAACTAAACAATTAAAGCTTAATACAATAACAAGCTTAATGTAATAATAATATAACTCTTTATTATACACCAGCAAAATTAAAAAGCAAAATTAATATAAATTGCGGTTTATACAATTGGCGGCCTTATCGCTCCATGGCAATCTCTTACAGGCAACCATGAGATGGAGAAAAAAAAATGGAAATAAATTTAGGGCAGTATGGTGCACGTTTATTACATTATTAAGTTACACAAAATATCTTACTAGGATACATATAAGTAAGCTTTAAACATATAAAAACATAAGTGCATGTAGAAATATAAACGATAATATATAATATAGGATACGGCAGCACAGCGACTTTAACGAAAGGGCAAAAGGGAACTTATGTGTGTTTTTGACTGGTTTTTAAAAAACTGGCAGTGATTGTAAGGCATTCCAAAGCCGAACCGCTTTAACGGAGTAGGAATTATCAATGAACTTGGTGGAGTGCCCAGGCATTTTTAATCTCAGGTTCGCTGACGATCTCAAAGACCTAGGATGTTTGTGTAGTTGTTTAAGGTAAGGTGGAGATAAGGGCTTAAACAGAATATTATAAAACAATGAAAGGATGTGCTTAACATACATTGTGATTTACTACCCCTTTAAAATGCGTTGTTTAGTATGGTTTAGATGGTACGGATGTTTACTCAGACATACTTTTTTATTTATTATGTTTCAAAGATCTTACCATATAAACATTAACTGTAGCTATGATGTGCAACAAGGCATGATGAGCAGGAAAACCAGCATGAATCGTGTCATATGGACTTTTTGTCACTGAAACTAGCAAATATGTATAGGAAAAGAAGATGGTGGCTTTGAGAAATGAAATTTTATTATCCAAAATAAAACCAGAACAAAATGATTTTTTTAACTATAAGTGTATGAATGGTTTGCTTCAGTCTGAAAGCCGAATGAGGTATAATAAAGTTTTATATGACTTACAACATTATCAACTGGTATGGGATTATTCATTAATCACGTGAGGCTCGAAACCCTTTTCGAGCCTCACGTGATAAATGAATAATCCAGAGGGGGTTCGGAAAAATTCACAAAATATCGCAAGGGGGAGGGGGGATGCAGTGAGATATCACGTGTATTTATTTTGTCGTAGAACGCACTATTATATCTGTATTTAACGATAACATTCTAATTTGTTTAAACATATTTGGAAATTAAAAATACACCTGATTTTGGCTAGGGGGGGGGGGGCGGGGTTAGCCTAAAACCTCAAAGCTAAAAAGCTGCTAAAAACGCACGGCCCCTATTCAGTACAAGTAAAAGTTGTAATAATTCGTCTGTTACACCCCTTCAGACAAAGTAAGTTAGCGATACCTGTGCTGCATTAATAAAAATATATGTTGTACATAACATATAAGAATGATCTACCTTATTTGCCTGATCAGCCAGCTTTTCCGCCCATGCCTGCATTTGCGCTCATGCCGAAACCAGCTTCGGCGCCACCGCTACCGGCTCCACCTCCTCATCAAACATAAACAAAAACGACAGGTATAGCATCATAAAAAGCACCAATATAGCGTCATATCATTCTTATGGATATTATAAAGGTGCAAGTCCAAGACTGCAAACCGCAAGCGATACTACTGATTTCTATAAAAAATATTCCGAGCCTCCGTTATTGCAGCGTACGGTACTCGCAGTGGTGACGTGGACCGCAGAGCGTTCACACGTGTTGTGCTGAATTATTTTCCACGACAATACTCTCTAAACTTTTCCTCGGTGCCTATATTTTTAATCAATACAGCATAACTTTTTTGTTTGGATCGACTTTTCAATAAAATATCACTTCTGATAAAAGATACATTAATAAACTATCGGTAGCGTTGTACTACATTCTGTCTCACGCGAAGGTATGGAAACGACTGAGGCCTTTAGCCGCGGCATGCGCAATCTGCAGTGCGTCTTGAAATAGAAACGGCCACCATCGCGGTTAACAATGCTGTCGACTGTAACTGCAGGCTGCAATGACGCCTGCTTCTGCAGTCTGCAGCTCGTTTCGGACTTGACCTTGTTGGTAGAAGAAAAAGAGCATACTAGGGTTGTTGTCAATGTATATAGTTAATTTTAGTTTAAACGCCATCTTATCCGTGGAACTACCCGTTGGATTTAAAAAATATGTATTTTGCGTCTGATAGCCCTCTTCTTGAGGAAGGCTATTTAACATCACGCTACGACCCTAAAGAGCGTTACAGTGCCGCTTTTGAAAATACTGGGAATGGCCAGTGACGTAACTAGCATTTTATGCGCCCGGTGCAAGCTTCTGTTCATAAATATTCTCATATTACCGAGTATTATAGGTAAACTTAGAACAATTTTGAGTAACTATACATTACACATTATTAGGTTAAAATAAAACATTTAGGTATTAGAAAACATTTACCAAAATACTCAATAATATAGACTGGCAATACACAATAATAAATGGTACTGTCCTCTATTAGGCAGCATGTATACAGTCCATGCAGGCATACAACAAATGTATAATTTCGAGAAATGTACACAAATTATAACTACCAAGAACCCCAGGGGAATCCTCTCTTCCTCATCTCGTATTCCATATTTTTTTCCTCCCTGAATATTAATATATATATATATAGTGATAGTTCCCGTCTTCTCTTCGTCTTTTAAAGGGTGGGATCCTTTAAAAGTGGAAATTACACCTATATTTCATTTACATGTCTATGCTCCGGACATCCGGACACAACCAGCCATACAGAGAACAATAAAATTCTAAGAACAACTGCGAGAGGTTTTCTTGTTACGTAGGTCAAATTAACGAATTGTCATGCTTGATTTTATTGCAAGAGTAGGGTGAAACGGAATGGGTACGAAAGCGTGCTAGGGAAATTTTGGAGACGAGAGAGTAAATGAGAATGGCATACCATTCTCATTCACTCTCTCATCTCCAAAATGTAATACAAGTAATGTCACGGTACATGGTAGTTAGTACCGTAATGATCCAAAACTTATCCCGGTTTGGTAATTTCTGCGCCCCTTCAGGGTCTACGCCCTGTTCTTGGGCGCCGATGGCACCGCCCTTGTTACGGCACTGGACGTTACATTTAACTTACCATTGCCTCCACCACCAGCTCCACCACCAGCTCCACCACCAACTCCACCGCCAACGCTAAATCCAGCTCCAGCACCTGCCTCTACAAATATATTTTAATTTGGTCATTTAGTTTAGTCTAAAGAAAAAGTCTTTTCGTATTTTGTATGTATAAAGTTGAAGAAAAATCTCTTCGGTTGTACTGTTTGTATCTGGCTGGTTTTAATATCAATTAATATAGGACATTAAGAAAAACAAAAGTAAAAAACACATTCCCGCTATTTTTCAATTGTTTTTCTGTTAATCCGTCCGAGTTAATCTGACGTAGAAATTCGAATTCTGAAGTTTTATTACAAAAAATATAAAAATGTGATTCAAGCCGCGAAAAAAAATTGTGACATCTATGGACCTAATGCAGTGTCAGTAAGAGTAGCACAAAGTTGGTTTTCAGTTCGGGAATTTTGATGTCAAAGATGCACCTCGCTCTGGTCGCCCTCATACGGATATAGTCGATGCGATTTTTGAAAAAGTGGAGCAAGATCGGCGTAGTTGTTACGACATAGCCGAGGAACTGAGAATTGACCACAAAACAGTTTTGACCCGTTTGAAAAAGTCTGGCTGTAACAAAAAGTTCGATATTTGGGTGCCACACGAGCTCACTGAAAGAAACCTAATGAATCGTGTACTCATTTGCTATTCTCTATTGAAACGTAATGAAACTGAAACGTTTTTGAAAAGATTGATCACTGGTGATGAAAAGTGGATCACCTACGACAAGAACGTGCGAAAAAGATCAAGCTCCATGGACTGTAGCGAAACCCGGATTAACACGCAATAAGGTAATGCTGTGTGTGTGGCGGGATTGGAAGGGCATCGTTCATTATGAGCTTTTACCACGGGCAAAACCATCGGTTCGGATCTCTACTGCCAATAACTAATGAGACTCAAGCAAGAAATTAATAAGAAGAAACGGCCGGAATTGATCAACAGAAAAGGAGTGGTCTTTCATCATAATAACTCTAGACCACACACAACTTAGGCTACTCAGCAAAATTTGAGAGAGCTTGGTTCGGAAGTGCGAATACATTCACCATATAGTCCTGACCTTGCACCTTAAGATTTCACCTGTTTCGGTCTCTTCAGAAGTCTTTAGGTATTGTTAAGTTAACATCAAGGAGGACTGTCAAAACTACTTGTCGCAGTTTTTTTTATCAAAAACCCCAAGATATCCATATACCATCTTCTGACATAATCCCGTGGCTGTAGAAAACAGCCACGGGATTATGTCAGAAGATGGCAACAAGTTATCGAACAAAATTCCACATATACATTATAATTAAATGTAATTAAACTTGGAAAACAAAATGTTTTGAGTCTATACTAATATTATGAAGCTGAAGAGTTGGTTTGTTTAGTTGAACGCGCTAATCTCAGGAACTACTAGTTCGAATAGAAAAATTATTTTAGTGCTGGATAGCCCATTTATCGAGGAGGGCTATAGGCTGTATAACATCACGCTACGATTAATAGAAGCGGAGCATCAATGAAGAATGTTGCAAAAACGGGGCAAATTTACAAACGCAGACGAAGTTGCGCGGGTTAGCTAGTTATAAATGAAATAGAAATGCTGTTCGTTGGTAAGCGCATCACTTGAGAACGGGTGACTGTTTTGACTAATTATTTCTTTTATATGTCCATAATAGTCCGAATAAGGTTTTTAGAGTAAGAACAATTGAAATTCGGGCAAAGTGCTTTTTTCCATCGAATTCAAACAAATTTATTAAAACTTTGACAGGTCAACGTCGTCTGTTAAATTTAGTATTAAATAATAAAATATGGTGTTAAGAAGTTTAAATAATAACATGATAAAAAGTAGGTATGCCTAGACGTATATTAGAAAGAGACAACACGATTTGCTTGCCACGTAAATGGTACACAAAATCATTAATTATTGTTTTTTTTTCTTCTTGGCTTGTTTACCGCATTGCCGGCATTCAATTATATTAACAAGAGTACTAGAAATGTGTGACCCATGTTACTAGTAATCTTTTAAAAAAAAATTAAAAAAAAAATATTGGGATTTTACTTAGTTTGTTTCTTTAAGTTTGAGATAAGAATAAAATTACCTCCTCCTGCTCCCTGTTGCATACTCTGAAATAAAAAAAAAAGAAATTGAAATAACTGCCACTACAAAACCTAGAGAAAAAATACATCATCAATTTCATTAAAGCACGTATCATGAAAATGGATTAGTTTATAGACCGTTACTCTGTAATTGACTGGTAATTAGAGCAAAGTAAACGAAATCGTTTTTTTTGTAGCAAACATTTCTATAGAAAATCTTAGTACCTATAAATCTTATTCGCTTACACATCATTATCTCTATAGACATAGTGCATAGTTACGACAAGCCTTTGGATAAACTTGCTAACTGAAAAAGGTATATAGATACCTATTTTACAATAGATTCGTTACAATAGCAAAAAATAGCATTCCAAAATAATTCTAAAATGTTTTAATAGTCTTGTAAAACGGACATTTCGATCATGTCAACTCGTGAATAAATCTGAGAAGCAACGTTGCAAAGACTTCTAAGTTTCCAAACAACTAAAATAGAGATGTGAATATTTGCTGTGCCATTGTGAAGGCAGATGAGTTAGTTACCTCTGCAACCTTTCGTGCCATAGTTTATTTAAGCTGAGAGTATCTTAGTTTCACTTTATATGAAGTCTGTGTTGTAACCAGCCGCGGATCCAAAGGAAGGGGGCGATAGGGGCGATCGACCCCCCCCTCCCGCCCCTAAAGTAAAAATCCAAAATGTTAAACCTAAGAATTTAATAACCCAACAATCTTGTGACCTAAACTTTTAATATATTATTTATTCCATATCCTGGAGATAGCTAACAAACATACGGAAAATAATTAATTAATTAATTATTTATTTTTTAATTATTTTTAATTTTGGACTGTCTTGGAATATATCAATGGAATGGTATAGGTAAACTTTTATTTAAAGTATATTTACTTTTGGGACCTTTTTTTTGGTAAGCGAAAAAAAAATTATAATCTTGTCCGAATCGTCCCACCCGAGTTTGCCGTCTGGATCCGCCCCTGATACCAACATTATAGATAAGTATTATACTCACATATCCAAACATGGACACGATAAAAACTGCTACAAAGAAATGCTTTAACATCATGAATTATTTACTTTTTACTGCAAAGAGTGCAAGTTCTGTAATGCCTATTATATGTGAAGCATTCGCTTTTATACAATTCGTAATAACAGCACACCTGTTAGTGCGATTTCATCTAAATTATGATGATCAAATAATTGTTTTATTAAATACACATAACACTTTAGTGCCTTTAATGCCACAGCTATACAAAATGCGAGGCGATGCTCAGCTAACGATCTATTGTTATTCAGCAGATTCAAGCGTAGATTCTTAGGGGCATAAAGGTATAACAATACTCCTAGTACTCCCACCTTCATTAGTAAAAACCGGACTATTGAAAATTTGACTCGCGCACCAAAGGTTCCATAAGCAAACAAACTTGTATGTAGAAAGTACTAGATAGTATGTCCATTTCGGGAATCGATTCTCGAAGATTTTTGCCCGTTTTTTCTCGGAAAGACAAACTTAACTTTACAGTTCTGAAAATACTCTCCCACACATCCATCGATATACGACGAAGTTAACTTTCAAACCGTATAATATTAGTCTGTAATCACGAAAAATATTTTTTATGTGATACAACAACAAATTAACTAAAACAACTAATTTGTATGTTTGTAAAGTCCCTGCGACACAGGAATGATGCCTAGTGCTGGAGTTGTTTTAAAAAACAAAAAAAAATGCTTCGACACGTATGGGCCGGCTCGACCGGAGTGATACCACGGCCTCACAGAAAACCGGCAGTGAAGCAATTATTGTACTGCTTTTCGCCGGTTACCAGAGGCCCTAACTATTCCCTACCTCCCCTCTTCCCCTGAGTTGTGAGTTGCAGGTGCCCATGGGCGGCGGTAGTCATTTACCATCAGGTTACCCGTCTGCTCGTTTATCCCCTATACTATAAAAAAAGACAAATTTAACATTACAGTTCTATCGATTTACGACAAAGTCAACTTCCCAACCGCAAAATATAAGTCTGTTATCACAATTTTTATGTGATATAACAAAATTAACGGCTTTCGAATTTTCTCCTTTACTTGTGCTGTGAGACCTTGCTTCTTACCAAATTTCAGGATTCTAGATCAATGAGAAGTACCCTATAGGTTTTGATTTACTTGCGAAATGTTCAAATTTAATAAAATCTAAGGCTTAAATGGCCGTATCTTTTGATTACGTTGACTTAGAAGCTTGATTTTTTACAGCTTCAAGGGACCGCAGACTCAAGTATTTGATGTTAATGTCAACTTGTTGCCTCTACGGGTTCCTAAGAAAAACGGTCTTGACAGACAGATAGACAGATGGACAACAAAGTTATCCTATAAGGGTTCCTTTTTTCCTTTTGAGGAACGGAACCCAAAAAATCATCTTCATCATCTTTGTCCTTCTCACACCTCACTTCTCGCTTTGTCGGCTCTTTTTTCTTCGCTCAATCCGTTCTTTTATGGATCGCGCTTCCCCTTGAAGTCATGATGGCCAAAAAGCATTATCCAAAGATCAAATCAGCCAAATTTAAAAAAAAAATCCCCAGGTCAATTTAGATGGCGCCATATGGCGCATACTTACGGCAACGTTTTAAATAGGCCTGGGTTATTTTTACTCACAACTTAAGAAAATTGATCCATTTCATGTAACCTTAGCACATGGTATGTGAAAATTGACCGCCGGCCCAAGTTAGCAGCTATGCATACCTTCAGAATCTCTACTAATACTCACCATACGACATATTTTGGTCTGGTCAGGTTTTGGTTTGGACAGGTCTGGTGGCTCTTCCCAGAGCCACTAGATCTTACTCTATTACATACGTGTTTTCTATGCAAAATGATTAAATAAAAGTGTACTATACACGCGTTGTTGCGTCTGCATTAGACTGATTATAATCATAATTGTGTATCAAACAAATGCTTATCTTGACATTCGCGTGATATGACTTGACCACATTACACGCTATAACTATGTTAAGCAAGGACATATTTATTATTATATTGTAGTAAGGAAGTTGGACATTTTACCATGTGACTTGTAATTTATGCTCTGGTCGTATACCATAATTATTATGACGTTAAGCACCGGCATTAGTAATTTAATATTACTTTTATAATTTAGTAATACTGTAAACACATCAAATAGTTTTCAGGTCTCTACTGTAACATAGCGCATTTATACAACTACACACATCAAAAGTGTCTAGGGATCAAGTACATTTTTAACTATAAAAAAATATGCAATTAATATTTACCAAATCTAGTCTTCCAGACTGGCTTCTAACTTTAATTCCTAATGTTTAAATTACCAACTTATCCCTATATTTTGTAAGAATTAAGAAAAATTGCAATTTTTGCAAATTGTAGGAAATAAACCTAAGTTAATGTCGTCAATTAAATGGCAAAAGGTAAAAATTTGGATGTTTTAAATTTTAATTGTAAATTAAAAAAAAAATCTGTGTTTCCACCATTGACATGAATCACATAATCACAGCGATTTGGCATGCTTAAAATCAGTATATCAAAATTACTTTGAGGAATGGCCGCCCACGTTCTTTCTAATAAGTCAAAAAAGTTGTTGTGCGGTATACACGGCATCCATACTCGGCAGTGCTCTTCTTTAGACCATATTCCATGCTCAATTGGGTTGAGGTCTGGCGATTGAGCAGGCCACGGCAAAACGTTGATGCGAGCATCAGCAAGAGTGCGTGTTACGACTCTAGCCGTCTGTGCACGTGCATTATCGTGCATTTGTCGAAACGAATCACCCAACCGGCTTCGCAAAGGGATGATAATGATCATATCTGAAACAATTCTCTCCCTATAAATCTGAGCATTGGTTGCCTCTGATCCAAATGAGATCGGTTCTTCCACCGATCCAAAAACCGGCCCGATCCATTATTGTTAAATGAACTTACTAACAAAATTTCAAACGTTCTTGAAATTTTAAACGTTGTTGACGTCCAGAGATCCTCCAAACTCGAGTACGTCTTGTATCCGGCCTCATACCGAAACGAGATTCATCAGAAAAGCAAAACACAACGCCAGTCTTCTTCCTCCCAATTCCTGTGTTTGCGAGCCCATTGTAAACGGGCACTACGATTGCGGGGTGCTATAGGTGGAACTCTCAGCGGCCTTCGGGAACGCAGACCCACTTCACGTAAACGATTTCGGATGGTTTGGTCGCTTATCAGCAAGCCTGAAGAGCTGTGGAGCCTCGTAACCAACGTCATGGCGGTCATGGTACGATTCCGTTGAGCAGTATTTTGGATGTAACGGCCCTGTCTGCGAGTGGTGATGCGAGATCGTCCTCCATGTCGCTCTGCCACGCTGCCCGTAATACGACAGCGTAACTTATGACGCGCTATGTTGTGCCAAGAGCGACAGCCAAGTACGTTGCCTGGAACCACCTTGCAACAATCTGACGGCTCTCATCTCATCATCTCTTCTCGTGTCAAATGATGTCGTCGTTCCATATCGATGAATTTTTTTTCAGTTCCGATGCAGAAATTGTAATGGTTTTGTAAAAACGCCATTGCACACTTTTATAGGAATCCTGATTGACAGTTGATTTTCTATTTTCAATTAAAATATAAAGAAAATTCTTTATTCTAATAGTGACATTCACTAAAAAGAAAAACGATCCAAAAAAGTTAAAATAATAATCCTCAATTGCGGCGATACTCTAAAACGTACTTGATCCCTATATACTTTTGATGTGTGTAAATTTCATGGATTGAGGTTTTGTGGTTCCAGGGTACAATTTACTTCATAATAAATTTAATCTTAAATCCCTTCAGTGTTGAAAGCGTGATTACATCACACATCTACACTCCCATTTCATTCAAAACATTATTAAATTGAGAGAACTTTTTTGACAGTGTGGTAACTATTTAAAAATAAAATTAGATCACATTTTTCTGTGTAAAAATACCGGACAAGTGCGAGTCTGACTCGTGCACCGAGGGTTCCGTAAGAAAAGTTGTATGTAGATAATATGTCCATCTCGGCAATCAATTTAACTGCACGGATGGTGCAATGGTTAACGTGGTCGCCTCGCCACTACACCGCGCGGAGTGTTGTGGGCTGGATTCCTGAACAGGACAAAAATTTGTGTGATCCATAAATAGTTGTCGTGAGTCTGGGTGTTCCTTGTGTCCGTTGTTTGAATGTTTGTAAAGTCTCTGCGACACAGGAATCATTCCTAGTGCTGCAGTTGTCTTAAAAAAACAAAAAAATCTCGGCAGACCAAGTAAAACCACGTTTTAGGTACTTTTTCAAAATTGTAGGACTACTTACGTTATATATAGCAACACTCTAGAATAAAAAAATGCTCTACATTCTTTTTAAAATATTGAATGGAGTGTCGTTCCATAGGTACTCATATAAACGAAATAATTTATTCAACATATTTTAGTGACTCGTCAAGTAAATTACTATAAACAACTACATTTCCAAAACAAACTACAAAAAAAGGTCACTCATTTGTATAAAAAATCATACCGAAAACATGGTGAATGATATAATCGTAATTTGTTACTAATAATAAAAAAATACACCCTATTTAGGAAAATTACCCTCAATTTTAAATCTAAATATGTTATAATCGTCGGAAAAACACTTTTAGTAGAAAATTTGTGGTAATAATACAATCAGTTTGCAATTAGGCCTCTTTACATCAGTATATGTGTTTCTGCATCTGTTTATTAGTAGTGGTATTGCTTCTTCCGGCTAATGTTATGCTGAGATAGGAGTGGCTTACGTTTTGGTCAGCTCTGTTTCTCCGAATTTCTATATAGACAAAGGAAGATCAACAAAATGGAGAAACAGAGCAGGCTAAAATGTTGGAGAAACAACGAAACATTAGATGGCACGTTTATCGGTAAAGCTCATTAGTTATCTAACGTTGCCCGAATATCCCCAGAAGAAGTTCAGGGTTCAAACACACGCACTTGCCACCTCTGTGCGCTGCTAATTCTATGATATACACTCTTTCTTATTGTTTCAGGTATACCAATGGCAGAGAAGTTTAGCTTCTGTCTCAATACCTTGCTCTCTGATGTCGCTACAAAGCTGCCAGCCCTCAGGGAAGAAATCATCACGGCTCAAATCGAACTCATGTCCAACCTGACCAAACACATTATAACTTGCCACGAAAGTCGAGATTACAGTAGTACTCTATCCAAACTCCAACTTTGCAAAAGTACCATACCAATTTTGATAGGACTTGCTCGATCCATGGGTCGGTACTCAACAGTAGACCCTCCTCTACTTTGTCGTTTGTTCCCGCAGCCACTGAGCCCAGGGAAAAATAAAGAACCTGAAACGAACTTCGAATATTCAACTCTGGATAAAAAAAGAAAGTTCAATCAGTTTCGACCGATCATTCCCAGGTCATTATCAGGGAATTTGAACGCAAATAATGAGAATATTCTGGAAAATGGAAGCGATACTGTTGACAGTACTGGAGGAACTTTGAAACGCGGGTCTCTCCATAGTTACAATTCAGTTCCTTACGATCCTACGACATATTTCTTCCATAAGTTTGGATCAAGCTTCAACCAATTTCCTTACATGAGGTTTTCAGAATCGCCTGAAAAGAGAAGCAGTGTCCAATTTTATGTTACCTATTTGCAGTCAATTCTTTCATTAGCTAAGAAGCTTCTGACTAAAGATTTGCTGGCATTTTTGGATGAAGAGGCTGAAGATATTTATGCTTCAGGGCAAATTCAGGTAAATTGCATATGTGATAGAAATA
This sequence comes from Euplagia quadripunctaria, assembly GCA_963859945.1. Taxonomy (NCBI): domain Eukaryota; kingdom Metazoa; phylum Arthropoda; class Insecta; order Lepidoptera; family Erebidae; genus Euplagia; species Euplagia quadripunctaria. Next base: position 13,440,903 of record OY982579.1, on the reverse strand, counting down.
TTATTTTCCAGTCCAATCAAGTGATTATTAGCTCGACATTAATGTCGGCCGAAGTGTGTTTTTGACTAAACGGTTATACTTTTTTATATATCGCCAAACAATTTAATCAGCTTTAAAAAAAAATATCACTGACTTCAGTACGCCTGTGTTTTTCATCCCTTTATTTTCCACCATTACAGGTGGAATATTTTCTTTAAATTTCGATTTTAACAATTAAAATTTTTATTTTGGTCGAAATAGGGGGTCGGTTGGTAGTTTAAGTTGCAATAGCCTAATGTCAACCTTTTACAAAATGTTGCTTTTCCCGATGCAGGGACGCTAATTGTTGAGGAGTTCTCCTGCTCCTCCTCATCAGCCCCACATCACCATGCATTGTGACGAGCATAAATTGCGTAGAAATACTTATTGTTAAGTAGTTTCGGTAGCCATCTGTGGTCTTCATCATCAATTGTACTTCACCAAATGGTGCATTCCGAGTACAAATACACAAAAATACCCAAATCGCTATAAATGTACCTAGATATAGAGTACCGCTATAAGAGTTAACTCGATTTCTCCAGGATTCCATCATCAGATTCTAACCTGATTTCAATGGGACCAACCCTTTCAAACAAAGAAAGACTTTTTCAAATCGGTCCAGCCATCTTCGTAATCGGGTAACATACAAAAAAAAAAGATTCTGACAAACTGAAAACCTCCTCCTTTTTTTGAAGTCAGTTAAAAGTACACCTATTCATTGTAACGTAACTATTTAAATTACAAACCATATGTTAATGCTTTAGACTCGTTAGAGAGCCGACTCTGTCCTGCGCTGCACTGAACTGCAACACCTGCATCTATTCTTACCACTAAGCCTTAGCCATGAATCCACATAGAAGAGAGTTTCTCGGGTTATGAACGACAGTTGCTCAGTTGCTCTTTCTATGAGAAATATATTCTAAAATAATGATAACGCTATTTGTTTTCAGGTATTCCCATACAAATCGTTCTCTGAAACTTTAAACTTGGTAATGGTTACTCTGCTAAGAGAACTGCTGCAGCATCAAAAAGACCTTCCTGGTCCGTTCACCAAAGATGTTCAGGTAATTCTTTCTCCTTTTTTATTTTATTTTTCACGGGAGATTTCACGGGAAAAATTTCTGTAAATAACACAATTTCTATGATCCAATTTTTCATAGAACATCAGAATTATTACTAAATCGTTAGAAAAAACCTGAGTCATTATTTGTAGTACAATGATACTATTAAATTGCAAATAAGCGTACGGTCCGCACGATGCATCGCGATGGTAAGTGGTTCACCAGCACAGAGTTTAGGTACCTCCTAATGGAGTGCTTTGTTCACCCTACTTACATGACCTACAGGCAATTTAATATCTTGGTAGCAATCATTGCTGCATAATTGGGGTCTTTTGAAGGATATTAGGCATAAAGAATTTAATGTCTCATAAAAACTTACAGTCCACTTACAATGAGTTACATAATACTTAATTCTAAATAGTGAATTATATCTCTAGCGTGTTAGAGAGTCTTTTAACGGTTATGCATCAATATTTCTAACATGTTTGCTTGTACATTTTCATATTTATTTTTATTTAACTATACATCTAACATCTAAATTTTATCATAGTATTTCTTAAGTTTACTCTTGATTATGCTATGCTTTACATCGTCCGGAAATCTGTTATACAGCTGCACTCCCTCAAACAATGTCGTTCTTCGTCCATAATTGGTTCGTACCTTCGTTAATTCCAGTTTATTTCTTACCAGCAGCGCCCCGCGATTTCACCCGCGTAAGTCCCGATCCAGTGGGAATATCGGGAAAAAAAGTAGCCTATATGTTAATCCAGGTCTCCAGCTATCTACATATCAAGGTTACTTACTGAGTTACTGACTATAACGTGTTTAATATATAAACATTTTTATCTTAACAGGAGTTTGTAAAATGTCTGTTTCTAAGCGGACAGACTGAACTTCAAAGCCGTCATCACGATGCATCTGAAAGAGAGGACAGAGAAAATAACTTTGCTACTGTGAACAAATTCAAAGTCAATGTGATGGCTAATTCGGCGTGCGTTGATTTACTTGTCTGGGCTATTGGCGATGAAACAGGTAATTTTGTACTTTATTGTTTTAGAGAAAGGGCTGAAATTTCCTTAAAAGGATTATGGTACATCAGTAAAAAATAAACAATTTTTTTCTATTTGTAATTGTCAGTATGTTTAGAGATTAAACGTTGTGGTTATATTTATTTGTAATTGTCCTGTCTGTAGTTGTCCTTAAAATATATTCGCTGTATTTCCTATTGACATTATATTTAATACTAGAGTGCCTTTATTTATTATATTAATTTATTTCTGTCGAGTTTCTAAAGTTATTATTGTATGGGTTTTGTTCTCATATGTATCAAAACTTAATTATTGCACAAAATATTAATAGCAAAGTTCACGGATTCTGGTATTTCTGTTATCTAATCGACTATGCTATACTGCGATTTCCATATGCGGCGATTTGACTCAGCGCCATCTAGCAAAGAGAAACTGAATTGAAATTTCAACTAATTGCGCGATCCTGCCTGCATCCTGATCTAGCAATAAAGTCCTCGTACCATTGTGGTGTGGCCCCGCAGGTCACAACGAGCTACCCTGATCAGAGAGTACCTTAATGTTTAAAGGATATCTATACCCTGTTTTTCTACGCTGTCTTTGTGGTAAGAAATATAAAGCTTCGGAAGTAGCTTTGTTACTTTGGGTTACTAACGCAGCAATGTATTGTCAGCAAAAATAGTGATTATAATACTAAAATTCAAATTCAAATTGTTTTATTGTGAATCATAGGTACAGAGGCACATCACATCATTCAAATTGTTTTATTGTGAATCACAGGTACAGAGATAAAAAGATGGCACATCTCAGAAAGCGGCACACGTATAAGAAAGTAGGTCAGTCAGCTCGAGGTTAGGGTACTTGTAACTCGAACTGGCTATTACCGGGAAGTCTGAGCAATCTAAAAAAAAAAGCAAAAGGAGACAATCGCAGTAAATATGAAACTAGTATAGCTCATAGACAGGGTTGTCCAAAAGTATTTATGGCTTAGCTAAAGAATACACTATGCTCAGGACGAGAGTGTTTAATAACTTACAACACTCGGAAGGTCATGTTTCTGCGGAGAATCTTAACACCGCGATTCAGCCAGAGGGCACAATGCCATCTAGCGCGGTTGAGGTAAATTATAAGTGGTATTATTGTGCAGCCTTAACACGAGGTTTAAATTATTATTTACTTAGCTAATTAGTTTAGTTTGAATATAATATATAATAATAATAATAAAGCTTTATTTATTCCGAAAAAAGTTTACATTACATATGTGTATTAATATTGTTAGTAGTGCTATGTAGTTCTTTTATTTTTAATCAAGACTTTATTTCGGACCCCTTTCGGGTAAAAGCCTCCTCCATTTTTCTCCATCTATCTCTGTCCTGGCCTATCTCCATCCATCCGTTTCCCGCGATCTCCACTATATCTTCAGCCCATCGTTTCTTTGGTCTTCCGACGTGTCTTTTCCCTAGCGGTCCCTTCCACTTTGTCGCTTGCAGCGTCCATCTTTGTCCTTTACTCTACAGATATGTCCAGCCCATTGCCATTTTTGCTTCAAAGCGTATTCCAGAGCATCTGTTAATTTGGTTTTCTTCCTTATATTTTCGCTTCTAATTTTTTGAATTTTCTTTATTTTTAAGATGCTTCTTTCCATAGCTCGTTGTGTAGTTATTAGTTAGTTTTTTATTTTATTTGTATAAACCCACGTTTGAATGCTGTGTGTTAGGCTTGGCAATATGCACGTATCTATTATAATCTTTTTTTGATCTAAGCTGTAGTCTCCTTTTTTAATATTTCTTTTTGTGCCCAAAACTTATTCCATGCAATGGTAACTCTTCGATCCACTTCTTCTTCGTTCCTGTTTGTACTGAACGAGACCTTGTTTACCAAGATAGACGTATTCGTTTACATATTCTATTTCTTTTCCATTTACAAATATTGGTTTTTTATAGTTGTTAGTCATAGCTTTAGTTTTGCCTTGGTTCATGTCCAGACCAACCTTTTTGCTCTCACTATTCAAGGTTTGTATCATGTTCTCTAATTCATTTGATGTTTTAGCTAAAAGCACAATGTCGTCTGCAAACCTTAAATGTGTCAGATGTTGATCCATTATCCAGATACCTTTGTTTTTCCAGTCGATCTTTTGGAAGATACCCTCTAATACTGCCAAAAACAGTTTAGGCGATAAAGGGTCTCCCTGTCTTACTCCTCTGCCTATTTCAATTTCTTTACCTCTTCTTTCTAATTTTACTTGACTTTTACTTTTTGAGTATATGTTTATTAGTTTATTAGTTAGTTTGAATAGTTAACACGAATACTAGTTACGTGTGAGGGAAACTTTTTTAAACATATAACAATAAAAAATAATTATTATTAATTTTATGGTTCAAAAGTAGGTTACATAAGGATTATAATACACTGAACCCTACATTAAGAGTTTGTATACTAGAAAAAAAAACTTTAGAAACTCGTCACCATCGATATTGTAATGTATGTATTGTATTGGTGTTGCAGTTGATGCCGACTATCACGTGCCAGCTCTTATAAATGCTCTAACTATATTAATAGGTATCAACCAGTGTGACGATTGAGTGCCCCTGTTCACTAACCACTTCCTGTATTATACACACAACGAATATAAGGGGGTCACACTGAAAGTTTTTAGAAAATAAAAAAGGGAATGATATAGAAGCGTGGTAATATTTTGATTGCTTTTCGAAGTAGTCTCCGTTTCTTTCTAAGCACCGTCGCATGCCAACTCTTCTTTAGAGATCTTCTCCACGCCTTTTTTAAACGCAGCCACGGCATCTTCAGGGTTTATGCAACGAATTCCTCTAAGTTTATCTTTTATTTTTGGAAATAAATAAATGTCACAAGGTGCTGGGCCGGGACTGTAAGGAAGATGACTCACTAGCTCCACACCTTCGATAGACAAATATTCGATAGTCTGTCTGGCGGAGTAAGCTGGAGCGTTGTCGTGGTGGAGGAGGATCCTGCTTCTTGGGCGCTACTGTCTAACATTTTCCAAGACAACTGGTAGACAATGACTGACATACCGATCTGCAGTAACAGTCCTTTTATCTTATAGAAGGATTGTTGCGAAATGACCCGTCCGTCCGTACAAAGAATGATGCCATCATCTATTTCCCTTGGTTTCTGCCCTTTACGTTTGTCGGCTGCTTTTCTTACTGGCCGATTTTAAAAACTTTCAGTCTGACTCACGTATAATCGCTTTGCTAAACTCTGTTGCTGCGACTGATATATAACCGAACTTATTCCAAATAACACAATACTATAACTCAATCAATTAGCCTATTCTATAGCTGGACATAGGCCTCTCCCAATGTGCGCCATAGCACCCGGTCCTCCGCCTTCCGCATCCAGTCCCTCCCAGCTACCTTCCTCAGGTTGTCGGTCCATCGAGCTGGGGGTGTCCTACCGTCCGTTTGCGAGCGGAGACCGCGAATACAATAATTACTATATCAAAATTTAATATGTACGATTTTATTCTCTATAATATACCCACTTCTCTATATACTGTGGACGCCTACGATTTTTTAACAAAGTTAAATTCCCAGTTAAAAAAAGCGGGTCTATTTGATAAATAATATTCAAACCGTTGTAAAGTAGTATTACTACCATTTAATAACACAAAAACATTTTAAAAAATTCTCTGTCGGACTGGTTGATCACTGGCAAATAGCTGATATTATCAGAAGTAGCTTAGGCTACTTTTACTTTGGAAAGAAAATTAGTATAGTATTAGTATTATGTACACGCGAACGAAGCCGCGGCGGGCACAGCTACATAAGTCAGTACATATTACAAATTTTATGGCCCTCGTTACATTTGTTCAGTATAGCAAATTGTCTAAAAATAAAATTGTAAAGAAAACATGCACAAACCCCATTTGTTTGCCGGCGGGGTCGGAACGACGGATTACAATACTTTACAGTCATCTAGATGAAATAAACCTCACACATTTCCCGTATTAACTGCAATCTATGTATTCCTTGTGTATTAATATTTTATTTAAGAGTTCATTAGGCACTTAACAACGTTAATTAACAATGACAAAACAAAACAAAATACATAAAAAAAAAACTGTCTGATTCGACTGTTTAACATACACGCTTTTTAGACGCGTTTGCATCTTATCTAAGAACTCAATTCTTAGAATACATATTTGTACATATATTAGTAGTAAAACAAACTTACAAAATAAATTATAAACAATATATGTGATCGCAGGTGCTGACTCGTTATGTGGACGTTTGACAGAGAAGATAAACTCCAATCATAATCATAAATTGATATTGGCACATATGCCGTTACTAATGGTCTGTCTCGAAGTAAGTATCAGACATCACCTTTTTGTTGTAGTTTAGAAGGTATACTATATACTCCTTAACAGTTGAAGGGAAGATTAGCAATAAGTTGGGGTTGACCCTCATATAGTAGCACGGAATTACATATTTTTACACTCTACTAGCAGCGCCCTGCGGTTTCACCCGCGTAAGTCCCGATCCCGTGGGAATATCGGGATAAAAAGTAGCCTATGCGTTAATCCAGGTCTCCAGCTATCTACATACCAAGTTTCATCGCAATCGGTTCAGTGGTTTTTGCGTGAAAGAGTAACAAACATGTAACATCCATCAATCCAAACTTTCACATTTATAATATTAGTAGGATTGTCGCTCAGGAATGTCATTTATTAGGCGGCCAAAATTATCGGCGAAGCGCCTAGCAGCACAGCCAAAATGCGATCGCCGCTGCCGGCAGAGGCGAATGATTGCTACCGCGCGCGATTTCATGCTGTCGCATGCTTTCGTACAGAATAAATACATAGATAAATGAATTATATAAACCGTTTATGAGTTTCTTATAGCTCGAAATATACCAAATCAGTAAAAAAAATGATGTATAATGTTTACTTTTAATCTCGTAATTTATCACGTTCGTCATGCTCATAATACATATTTATTAGAAAACTTTATGAACTATACGAATTATGGGAAATTTTATTGGAAAAACAACACTCGATAGCATTCGACAACACTCAAATGCAATCGCATGCGATCGTACGCGGAAGCATATAGCATAAGTGCAAGTCCGTGCTGCCAGATAAGAGTCAAGCCTTATTAACCTTGTCAGTGTTTATGAGCGCTGGTAATCACTTACTTTCAAGCAGAATTACAATACCATATTCATAAACAGTGGGTATGCCTGTTTGCATGGTACTTAGGCCAGATCATCGAGTGGTCAGTTTTAAATAATACCTACCGTGTATTATCGTGGACTGTAATCAGTTCATATAGCTGTGTAAATAAGTATGTGTATATTGAGCTACGTAGAGTAAAGGGCTATGTTCGGGATTTCTCTACGGGATCGAATTAAAAATCGAAGACTAAGACTACCGACGTAGCCCAACGGATCAAGATGTAAAAGTGGGTGTGGGTAGGGCCATAGCTCGCAGAATAGATAGTCGATGGTGCCGAAAGGTTCTGAAGTAGAGACGACGGACCGAATGTCGCAGCATAGGACGTCCACCATCAAGGTGGACGGATGACCTTATAAAGATTGTAGGTCGACGGAGGACGCAGGCCAACAGGTCTTCTTGGAAGCTATTGGGGTAGGCCTATGCCCAGCAGTGGACGTCCTATGGACAACGTTGAAATGATGATGATGTTGGCTATGCGTTTGGATCAAGTTATTCTTGTGTAATATGACAGAGAAATTATTACACATAATACTATATAGACATATTGATAATAATAATAAGAGATTGCCCCATGACTACAATCTCTTCAGGGCTGCAAAAGAAAAACAAATTAAGTATTTGGATTTGGCCCACGAGGTGGTCGACATGTGGGATGTGGATTCAGCAATCATTATGCCGATAGTTATATCAGCCCATGGGTTGATTACGAAGAACCTCGACCAACACCTTGAGAGACTTACATTAAGCAGCAGGATTAAGGACCTAATGCAGAAGGCGGTCCTTCTCGATACGGCACGTATTAGGTTTCTCTCCCTGGAACCCTAACCACCGGTAGCTTGGTCCCTGTACCCAATACCGAAAATAAGAATAATAACTTGACAACTCTCACAAGCGGCCGTCTGATCCCAAACCAGGCAGAACCTGTACTATGGCAACCATACTACTAATAAACACACTTATTTTTCTAAATACATATATATTATAGACAAATTTTAGTTTGTAGAAGACTTTTATAATCTTCTATAATATAAAAATGAATCGCTGAATGTGTTGCTAAACGCAAATCTAGAGAACAGCTGAACCGATTTTTGCAAATTTTTTTTAGCATATTCCTCGAAGTACGAGGATGGTTCTTACGCAGAGAAAAAGTAAAAAAAATGCCTGAAAAAGTCTAAAAACAATACTTTTCTAAACGCCCATACACACCACAAGGTAAATTAAAACACATGTTACCAGCTGTCAAACATTTGACGTCAATCAAACAAAGACGCGTTATTACTAAAGTCTAGCATTGTACAAAATAGAAAACTTATTTTTGTAAGTAATCGTTGTTTATTATTGAAACATTAAATCAAGTGATCACTCTGAAATACGTTTTATTCTTTATTTTTTCTATTGGACTGCGACAGGCTTGACAATAACTTTTGACAGAACAAAGTCTGTCGGGGCAGCTAGTATAGAATAAATATTTGCACTTTAAAAAATAACAAAATTGAAACATATTTACAGGGACTAGGCAAACTAGCAACTAAATTTCCATCGATAGCAAACACATCGATTTATTGCCTTCGAGACTTTTTGGTGACTCCATCACCGATATTATTCAAACTGCACAAGTTGGAGCTCGAGAAATCTGGCAAGGAACACATGAAAGTGACACGTAAGTAAAAATCCTGTAGCATAAAATCTAAATACTATAAAATCTTCGTGGGAGAGCCATGCTTTGGCACGTATGGGCCAGCTCGACTGGAGTGATACCACGGCCTCACAGAAAACCGACAGTGAAGCAATGATTGCATTGCGTTTCGCCGAGTGATTGAGGTTACACGAGGCCTTAACCCTTCCCTTTCTCCCCTCCTGGCCCTCTATTCCCTCTTCCCCTGCTCCCACCTCAAAGGCCGGCAACGCACGTCTGTTCGTTTGCCCCCTACAACATAAAAAAAAACTTATTATGAAAATGTTTAAATTGTATTTGAGTATGATCGTGCGTCGGTACGATTCCCAGGTCTTATGTATTGTAATTGGTATTTTCGGTTTAAATTCCAAGTAGTATCAAAAGCGTGAGTGATAGACGTAAACAGACATTGAGACCTTAACGAATGGGACCAAAAATTACCGAAACGTGAGTGTTATACTCCTGTTAAAAATTTGTTTTGGCCATGAGTTTGTTTGCCCAATTTCTTCTCACAAAGCTCAAATACTTGGGTACGGGTTATAGATCGACATTGGCATCAGCCAATAAATGCCATAAAATTCTTTAAAAATTTATTGGAAATGTCTTTTTTTAACTAAAAAATTATAGATCAACACAATGTCATCGCAATAATAGGTTGCTTTGTGGAAAGTAAAACAAATAAAAATAAATAATACCTCGTTGCAAATAGGTAAGGAATTAAAATTAATTTTTTTAAAGGAATTCATGAAATAAAGATATCAAATATCGTTTGATTTTAGTTAACAGACAATCACTATATTAAAAAAAATAACTTAATAAGTCGTGACGCGGTGGAAATCTTTTCTAAAATAATAGACGTGGAGGGCAACTCAACATCTCATTCTTGGCTGTCAACCCTACGATTTTAAATGTTTTTTAGTAATGATTTAATTTGTCCGTAGTTGATGTTTTTTTTAATACCACGTCGGTGGCAAACAAGCCCGCTTGATGGTAAGCGGTTACCGTAGCCTATGGACGCTTGCAATTCCAGGGACTCGCATGCACGTTGCCGACCCTTTAAAACCTCTACACTCCTTTCTGGAGGAACCCCATATACCCCTATATTCCCTTGGGAAAACTCGACATCCCGAGCTCATTCCACAGCCAATTCAATCTGGAACCGTACCGTGCTCGTCCATTTGGGTTCCAAGGTATCCTTATTCGAATATGAATATGAAAAAAAAAACAAAAAAAATGGCTTTATTTGTTACAGTTCAAGGAAAGGAGCTGAAAGGTTTAACCGAGTCGGGAGTCCCTGTTAAATCTACACCATTCGAGAAGCTACGAGATGCAGCCATAGAGAATCTGTGCGTGGCATTGGAGGCGGCTCTTACCGTGGACCCTTACTGTGTTCCAGCATTGGTCGGCTCCGTCAGTAATAGATTGTTTACTGCAGAAACGAGCGACAGGTGAGACAATAATTGCTTCTCTTATTCTACTTTGTCCACAATCAATCAACTACACTGTACACCTCTCTTTCCAATTTCTATTACAGGTAATTTGTAATAAAAGAAATTATATACTAAATATAAACTATCCTATCTCTCAAGTTGGACCAAACAGCACACATTGAGCAAAATTTTATTAAAATCGGTTCATTAGTTTTGGAGTTCATCGCGAACAAACAACGTGACACTAAATTCTTATAAATATTTTAAGTATATATTATATTTTAGACAAATATATATAAGACCAGCTGCGCCCCGCAGTTTCACCCGCGTAAGTCCCTCGTTTAGTTTTCATAAGAACCTTCTCCTGACAATAATAAATACAAAAAAAAATTTAGCGAAATCGGTGCAGCCGTTCACGCGTGATACCGTAACCAAGGGAAATAGGGATTCATTTTTATATATAGAGATAGATTAGTTAGAATAATAGTGTTGATGATTGTTTCAGTGAATCTTCGCTAATTAGTACGAATATAGTTATAATGTTAGGCCACGTCGCTGTCGCCTTGAAGGATACGCCGAAGACTACCGACACCATCCTGCAGTTTTTCCAGCAAAGGTAATTTTTTATTGTTTTTAATTCCTTTCTGATCAATATGTACAATGCCTTAAATATTGTTACAAGCTTTTCAGTCTTAGCACTAGCAAATTGCTAAAGATTATTTTGAAGATGATTTTAATTTTTTTATCTTTTTTTTTAAAAGAATCCTTCCCTTAAAAGGCAGTAATTCTATTCACTGTTTAACTAACCTACGAGACATACAACATAATAATTATCAAATTATTTACAGGCTATGTCGTGCACCATCGTCATTGGACACTTTGATCGTAGACCAACTTGGTTGTATGGCTCTCGCAAGCCCTCAAGGTCAGGCGCACGATGAGATCATGAGGATGTTTACCGTCATCACCGTGGAGGCCGCTAGTGCTGCCTATCACCACACTGATGACAGAAAGCAGTACAGGTAATTCTTTATTATTACACCAAGTACACTGGGTAGTAACTTTTACGTTTTTCAGTGGGCGAGCTATGCTTCGGCACGACCGGAGTGATACCACGGCCTCACAGAAAACGGGCCTCGAAGCAATGCTTGTGTTGCGTTTCGCCGAGTGAGTAAGGATACCGGAGGCCCAAACCTCCATCCCCCTTTCCCATAAAAAAAATCTCTAACTTCAGCAGTCCATATTCCTTTTATCTGTTCCATTTTTGAAAAGCCGATAGGCTACGGTGTCTTTAATAGATAGTACTGTTGCCTACTGCCCGTCCCTTCTCCTTTACTTTCTCCTTTGTTCTTAACCTTTTCATTTCTTATATAAATCAACACGTGAAATGTAAAATCTGAACTGTGATGATGCCCATGCTCACATTCTACCACCGCACCGCTCGTCGCCGGTACAGTTCCAGAGGAAATTCCTCCCGCAAATGCTCCGGCTGTGGAATTATCTCCCTGCCGAGGTTTCCTCGAGAGACTACGGTATGACGTTCTTCAAGAAAGGAGTGTATAGGTTTTTAAAGGATCCTCTGCAATTGCGAGCGTTCATAGGCTACGATAACCGTTTACTGATGCTTGTTTGCCACCGACTTAGTTGAAATGGCTTATTTTAATAACAGTTTGATGGAATGTGTCATGATGCCTTGATTATTATGGCTATTATCAGTACGCATGTACGTGGTAAAATAGATTACCTTACTTAAATTGCAAGTATTATGAAATACGTGCAAACATGTTAGTTGGATACGTGCCGGCTATGCACCTTCTCCATGTACAATGTATATCCTTTGTTGTTATTTAGTACATACTAGCGACCCGCCCCGGCTTCGCACGGGTAGCAGAGACATCTTCAACAATCATCAACATATTTCAATCAATTTACACAAAATCTTAACAAATTATACACCTAAACCTTGCTCATGAATCACTCTGTCTATTATTGAAAACCGCATGAAAATCCGTTCAGTAGTTTTTCAGTTTATCGCGAATAGACAGACGCAGCGGGGGATTTGTTTTAAAATATGTAGTGAAGTAAAAATGTTATTATACTTATAGAATTAGTCAGTACACGAGTCTAGTAATAAACTCGTCCATTATTGTGAAATCGCAATAATTATATAACGTGTGTAACAGACGTGATATGACTCTATTCTATAATCTGTATATTGCCCTAGGCACGTGTCCGGCGCAGTTTTAAACGCTCTCGCCAACATAGCAGCGAATGTGCGAGGCACAAACGCTCGACTTGAGCTGCTGACTCGCTTACTGGAGTTGTTCGTCCAACTCGGGCTGGGAGGCGAGCGCGCCACGGACCGCTCGCCCGCGCCCGTGCTCAAATCGTCCGGGAGCGCCGGCAACCTCGGCGTTCTGATACCTGTTATTGCTGTAAGTAATGTGTTGTATTGCACTCTTTAATGTTTTGTCCTACGGTGTAGAAGCTTCCATTTCAGTAAACAATTACGTTTACCTTAACCAAATAAAACCATACGGTTTTCTATCACACTGACTCACACTTTAAAGTAGACGTATCAAGTGTTTTTCATAAAATAGTCTGATCGCGTTATTCATTGCATTGCTTTTCGCCGAGTGAGTGAGGTTACCGGAGGCCCGGGTTAACCTAACCTAACCCTTCCCTCCTCCGCTTACAACCTTCCCCACTCCCCGTCTCCCACCCTTCCCTCCCCCCTTCCCCTACCCCCATCTTAAAGGCCGGCAACGGACTTGTGACTCTTTGAGTTGTAGGTGCCCATGGGCAGCATTCTGAGTTTAAAATCATTGTAACTTTCTGCCAGAAAATTCATAATTGTTTTTTTAATTTTATGTTTTTTTGGTTAAAAGTTATATCACAATTATAAACAACATGTATGCAACCAGCTGCTTCGACGGCGCCGAACGTTTAAGGCCATTCACTGTACTGCACAAATATGATACCTACTTTTGTTACGTTTACATTGCGTACCGCAAAATCAAACTAATGACTGTAAATACTTATCTCGCAATTTTATGATGAACTGACTTTTGCATTCTTTTTGCACGACCCATTTACATTGCTGTAGTAAATATCTTGAGTTTTTTGCGTTTTGGTAACTTTACTTGGTTCAGAAGTGCGCTAAAGAAAGAATAGGTATACGTGCTTAGTCTCGTACACAAACTAACATAACTTATACTTTTCTGTGGCTCCTGGTTGGTTTAGGTGGACGTCTTATCAATAAAAAAATTACCATGTAGAAAAACTAAACATCTCGAAAAACTATCTTTCCTTTAAATTTTTAATCTCTTATCTCCAATTTAACTTATACGTCATATAGAAAGCAAAGTGGGTCTCTGTATGCCAATAACCGTACTCATAGCTTAGAACTACTAATTAAATTTTTAAATTTCGAGCACTTTCTTCGTCATAATGAGTTTTTTTTTAATTTAGGACATCACATTATTCACAGGTCCTGGTAAAAAGATTGCCGCCTATCAGAAATCCAAAGCCTCGTTTACATAAACTGTTCAAAGACTTTTGGTTATATTGCGTCGTAATGGGCTTCACTGCAGCTGACTCAGGTAATTATCTTTGTGTACATTTGTTTACTTTTTATTAAATCACTTTATTTATTATTCAAAGTATTTCAATTACCCACAAGATAAAGTTATGCTAAGTAATATATACGACGATGCAGTGAGCGGGTTTGGATTGTATACATATGCTATACGCGAAACACGTTTTCAGAAACGCTTGCGGTATTTAAATTATTACTAAACGACTCCAGTGTACGAGGGAGTACACTATTTATTACATTTGTCAAGTTAAATATATAAAGACATACATACATTTGATCTAAGATATAAGAAGGAGCCCCCTCTTGTAAATGATAGGGAGAAGGATTCTAATCGTAGGAGAGCCACGCTTCGGCACGTATGGGCTGGCTCGACCGGAGTGATGCCACGGCCTCACAGAAAACCGGCAGTGAAGCAATTCTTGCATTGCTTTTCACCGAGTGAGTGAGGTTACAGGAGGCCCTAACCCTTCCCTTCCCTCTCCCCTCCCCCTCTTCCACCCATCTCCTACTCCCACCTTAAAGGCTGGCAACGCACTTGTGACTCTTGAGTTGCAGGTGCCCATGGGCGGCGGTAGTCATTTACCATCAGATGACCCGTCTGCTCGTTTGCCCCCTATACCATAAAAAAAAGGAAATTCTCTGGGTACAATGCGTACAAGGATATCGCTGTGAATTTTGAAACTATTATTATGAATAAGATCCGTATTTCAACGATTCAAACATTTAGTCTGTATAGCACTTTCTGATGGACGTCGATCTGAACTGAAGTTGTTCCATATTAAGTATTGTTTTTTATAAACTGGGTATTCTTATAAAATAACTTGAAATTCATCTTTTGCAGTCAATGATGTATTTTATTGTTGTATTTGTATTTATTATTTTATCAAATTGGAGGTACAGACGTGTATCCGACGCGTATACGTATCCGAACCCGCGCACGCACCATAAACAAATCTAAATCCTTAATCTTAGCACTGTCCTTTCAAATGTATATATAAACTGTGTTTATATAGATGTATTTACCAGTCTTATTGTCTCTTCTTCTATGGCAACGCCTTTAGCTATGCGAAAGCGTGAGTAACCATGCTTTTAGAGTTTAAATGTATGTTGTTCATTTATCATGATTTTGTTTGAGAATGGTGCTATATCTACAAGTGTACATTGTTGGATAAGTATGATGTATGTTAGATGTCGTACATACATACACTCACGCCTGTACTCGTAGCCCCGAAGGGTAGGCAGAGGGGATTAAATATTTTGCCAACTATAATTTCGTCTCATTCGCGTGATAAGGGGCGAGCCTATTGCCGCCAAACGGGTACTTAAGGAATCAAAGGTGAGAAAGTTGGGAGTATATCTATTAAAAGGGAAAGGTAATGAATGGATGCCAATGGAAAGAAAAGGGTTTAGCTTATATGAATGGATTGGAGAGTATAAGCTCGAGAAGGTCATTGTCGCATATCTGTAACTATTGCCGGGAAAACCGAGGCCTCCAACTAAACCTCGCGAGGTTTAGTTGGAGGCCTCGGTTAAATTATTGGTGTTGTAGTTACGATATAAATATGATTTAAGGTGCATATGTTACCTAATTTTTTTAAAGCAATTGATTAAGTATGTGTAATTCTAGCAGAGGTCTACACTAGTAGCATTTTTCACATATATATTACGAGGACCCTTTTGGCGATGACCTTTTGAAATAATTCAATTAAAATATACCTAATTACTAAAACTAGTTACCATTGATTAAAAATGATAAAGATTAACAAGATTTTCTGACTTATCTACGGAAATTGAGACTGTTCTATAACCCCAACAATACGTTTAATCATACTCGAGGCAAGATTAGAGATATTCTAGATATTTTTTTTCGATCTCGAACTATAAAATTTTAATAATGTCGTATATTCCTTCAAATGAGCCATCTATATGTACATAAGTAATATCATCTATTGTGTGCCTGTAATCTTAACAAATTATTAATTTCAAACTATATTGTATTCTTATATTGTGTTCTTAAAAATATCTGGAATTAATCTACGAATAAATGATACTGATGGTTATTAAATCATGGAAGTGGATATAGCACCATTAGAAATTGCCTATTATAGTCGAGTTAACACTACCCGATCCGCGATCTCTCCACCTCGTACGGTGTGTTCGCAATTCAAATTTTGGTAGATTATGGTATGAATGGACGATCGACGGACGATCTGCTATGAGCTCGATGCGAACTTTTTTATTTTTTTCTATGATCGAAGACATCCGGTAAAACGCGTCCTGTTTGAACTATGCTTGATCGCCCTATGAATAACAATCTTATTACTCGTTAGACGCGATAATAAAATTCTATATATATTATTTTCTATTATTGTACATATATTATTTTTTTATTCTATAGCGAAAATATATTAAAATTAATATAAATTATATTGAGAATTAAAAAAATGTGTTAATCCAGGTCTCCAGCATCTACATACCAAGTTTCATCGCAATCGATTCAGTAGTTTTTGCATGAAAGAGCAACAAACATCCATACATCATCACAAACTTTCACGTTCATAATATTAGCAGGATTAGTATACAACCAACATCAAATTACAGTAGTATCGCGCAGAATTCACAGATGGTGTAAATAAATAATTTATCAACTAGCGGTCAGCATTTTTCGTTCCGCAACACTTTTTCCGTCTCGCCGCCACCGCCGAACGTCCGTAGTGTAAGGAACTTTGTTCCAAAAATCAACGAACCAAATGTTATTTTTGTACTCATCTTACCGTACGAGGTCAAACAATCGTGGATCGGGCCGTGTGGACTCGGCCTTTAACTATCTAATGAGTTTGACAAAACATTTGTATAAGAGTGTTTAGTGTGTGTAATTATTGGGTTAACTTTTACTTTTTTTCAGTAACGCCGCGTTCCAATAAACAAGAAATCGTTTTGCTTACGGACGGTTAAATTTCGTTACCGTTTACCGTCCGTAAGCAAAACGAAACGTTTCTTGTTTATTGGAACGCGGTATTAGTGAGCTTTTAGGAAACAGTAAAAAGCATTGTTAGTTTATTTTATTTTCGTGGTATATAGATGATGCTTTTGAGTGAACATAGTGGTTTTTTTTTCAACATCTGATTTTGTGTGCATTATTGCTTTTGGACGAAAAGTCTTTTGCAGATTGTTTAGATCTTGGTTTTTAAGATTTATAATACTAACCAATTTATATATTTCTGAGTGTTTTTATTATTTTAACTGAAAATTATTTCGTCGTGATTAAAAGTACTACATTATATTTGGACGTATATGTGTTGTAATTATAGTTGCGTAATAAATGTGTATACCGGGTGTTAGTGAAACGCTCCCGAAAACGAAGATAGACGATAGTGCTAATGATACCTTCGATGATGGGTAAAAAAAAATCGATTCTGATGAAAAAAGAACTATCTTTTTACAGTTTTTTTTAGCATTTTTTGATTTATTTTTTATGAAATTATCGTTTCATTTAGCTGTATTTACATGATGGAGCGTGAAAAATGCTAAAAATAAAACAATAAAAAAAATCATCGTTATGGAACTTTTTTTATGACCCATCATCAAAAGTACCATTCTGTAGTAAGTACCGTCTGTCTTCATTTTCGGGAACGTTTCACTAACACCCTGTATTAAAAATAAGTAAATTTAAAAGTAATCAAAAAATTAAACTTGTATTATAATAAAAAATAAATGAAATATAACAATAAAAAAATGGTAATGAAAAATGTCCGTAATTTCACAGGCTTATGGCCACAAGAGTGGTACAATGGTGTAAAAGAGATAGCAGTGAAATCACCCTTCCTTGTTTCACAAACATCTCTACGGTCTGAAATGCGCGAACTCCAATACACTTCTGCCGTACGAAACGACTCAGTTTCTATGAACGAACTTCAGGAGTTAAAAATTCAGATATCGAACCTTCTCGATCATCCACCAGATGTCACTGTCATCGTGAATAAGTTGACATTTGCGCCCTGCATGTATCTACTCAGTGTGTATTGGCTGGAGACTTTAAGGTAAGAATTCTTATACCTCTAATAGCGGTTAATAGAAGTTTGTAGCTAATTTACTAAATCTTAGTCGCGTGTTAAAAAGAAACATCATGGATGACCATTTATGACAGTGGAAGGTCCTTTCTCTCGTCGCTCAAGTTGAAGAATGATAGAATGACCATTTCTAGTCATTGTAGCGCACTTTTGCTCTACAGTTCACTGTTCAGACTTATGGCTTCGAGAAACCTGCAGATCCTATCAGCAGTGATTGTTTGTATTTCCTGCGGTTGCATGATGTGCAACCTTAGGTTAATACTTCGGTGCCGCATTAGTGGGCCACAAGAGCATAGAATATGCATTGCAGTTTCTTCTGCCTCTTGACAGAATCTGCATATTGTGTTCACTAGGGTATGGTTCTTTCAAAAGTACGAGGAGAGTATGAATAATATAGACACCATTGTTGTTGCAAACGTTTCTAAACTACAATTACTGCTTACCATCAGTGTTTATACTTGTTTACCATCTTAGTGTTATAAAAATCCACTGTTTATAACAAAAAGGACCATATATAAATATTTCTTAATAGTGATTAATAATAAGTAAATACATTATTATATTACTGATCATTATTTTTCCATCCCAAGGTTACCTGGAAGAAATTGCTTTTAGCGATAAGGCCGCCCTTTGTACATATCAATTTTGTAAACTTACTTTAAGCAATATTTACTGGTGTACAATAAAGTTTATTCTATTCTATTCTACATTTTTTACGTTTTTAGGGTATGTAACTCTCCCGAGCCCAGCTTACAACCAATTATAGAGTATCTGAGTGACTCAGCATTACAGAAAGACAAGACCGGCATGTGGCAATGTGTTGCTAGGTATGTATATTTTTATAACATCTACAAATCATTCTCTATATATAAAACGCCATAAATGTCAACTCGGTAGTAATTTTTTATCCTACTAGGCTCAGACGGTTATCTACCCAAGAATCTGATCTTTTACACGCGTATTCACAAACAATACTTTGGGTAGCGTGAAAGCAACGCTAAGCTAAATAAGGAATTTTTCATAGCGTTCGTTGTGGCCAGCCTAGTCATTCACAAACGATACTCAAGTTACCCTTTGCTAAGCGAACGCACTGCATCGAATATTGATCTGTGATTGCTCCATTTCCGTTGCTAAGGTCTCTCCGGTATTCGACTGACAGATGTGTGTATGACATAAATACAACATATAGTACGAGAGCCTATGACCAACATTTTCAGTCAGAACAGTATAAAATCGATAGATTTGAAATCTAAAAACACCATGAATGAAAAAATTCCAAATGTTTAAAATTTTTATCAAACTGTTTCATTCATCTGTCTGATGGTCATGGTCTTGGTCGTGGGCTCTCGTACTATAATCGTGGAGTGACTTTTGTGTTCTAAAAAAATTGTGTAGTTTGAACATTCTATAAGGATGCAGAGGGAGAAAATATAGAAAGAGGGTAGAATATATTAGAATATTGAAAAGGACTTCATCTACAGTCACAAGTAATTGACAAATAGCCGGCATTATAAAGCCTCTTTTAGTTAAATTTATTCGATTTAATTAATAAACGGTACGAGTACAAAAAGTACAGTATTCTTCCTCTCTGTAGCAATTGTAGGGTGTTTAAAAATTTCGAATTACTATTATCGTAATTATTGTCCTCTATTCAATCAAAAGTATGAAATAAAACAGCAATTTTCATCAACTGTCACTACCACAATATGCTTTGCATAAAATAGCTGTCCAGCTACTTTACATGAGGGTTCCTTTTAATGAACGCATAGCGTTGTCCATCGCTCAAGTATTGTTTAAGAATTGAAATTGCCGACTTTATGTGTCTGGGCTCACTGTGAATCCTCATATCATTGTTTGTGAATACGGGTGTTAGTTCACTTTTGACAATGTCCTATTGCGGATCTGTGGATGGAACAGAATAATATAAAAATCGCGATTAAAAAATAGGGGTTGATAGTAGAGGGTTGAAAATTCAAGGTTGTATGTATTTTCTAACGCTGTATCATAAAAAAATAAAAAATAATCTAAAAATTAAAAAAAAATATTTGGGGTGGACTACCCTTAACATTTATGGGGATGAAAAATAGATGTTGTCCGATTCTCAGACCTACCTAATATGCACACAAAATTTCATGAGAATCGGTCGAGCCGTTTCGGAGGAGTTTAACTACAAACACCGCGACACGAGAATTTTATTACATTTATAAAAAATTGTAAACTAGCTATACTAGCGTACACTGCCAGGCCTATCCTACTTAGCAGTGTAGTACCAAAAATATATATATATCTAAGCGGCTCACTAACTAAGGAATACCCGCTGCTAATGTTATCTGACGCCGCTGTAACATTAATGGATTAATGACGTGCATACAACAAGTACCGATTGCTGGCAATCACTAAACAGTGCTCTCGCGCGTAGCAATTACGTTTAAATTAGCGTAAACCAAGAATGTAATTATTGTCAGTATTCATTATGTTCAAAATTCATTTTGATAGTTGTTCTTAATTTAAATGTCTTGCAAGGTATGATGGTTTATGAGCGGCCAGGAGCGCAGAACTTCCAGTGTACCCTATGTAAACATTTAGATATGTTATTACCTACTTTTTATTTTATTTTTAACCTAATTATATATATACAGATATGTGTGTGTGTGTGTGTCTGTGTGTGTGTGTGTGTGTGTGTGTGTGTGTGTGTTTGTGTGTGTGTGTGTTTTATATTATATTATATTATATTATACACTAATTATTACATTGTTAGAGAGAGTAACATACACAGAAGTCTGAGAATGTTAAACTGTGTCTGTAAATATATACATATGTATGTAACTTATATCCATGAATTAGGAACATCTGAGCTGCGATGTCGTATAGCGATCAGACAAGCCCTCTGACCTGTATTCACTGTTAACAGAATGTAATTTTTTAATATTCTATCTACAACAAGTTTCAACAAGTAAAATATACCATCTAAAAACTTGTTACCTACTTATATTTTTTTTATAGTACAGGGGGCAAACGAGCAGACAGTTCACCACCGCCTATGGGCACCTGCAACTCAAGAGTCACAAGTGCGTTGCCGGCCTTTAAGGTGGGAATAGGGGAAGAGGAGGGGAGAGGGGGAGAAGGGAGGGAAAAGAAGGGTTAGGGGCCTCCGGTAACCTCACTCACTCGGCGAAAAGCAATGCAATTAGTGCATCATTGCCGGTTTTCTATGAGGCCATGGTATCACTCCGGTCGAGCCGGCCCATACGTGCCGAAG
The DNA here is from genome assembly GCA_963859945.1 of Euplagia quadripunctaria. Classification (NCBI taxonomy): domain Eukaryota; kingdom Metazoa; phylum Arthropoda; class Insecta; order Lepidoptera; family Erebidae; genus Euplagia; species Euplagia quadripunctaria. The sequence goes on along the minus strand of OY982579.1, from coordinate 13,419,555 downwards.
CATGGCTCTCCCACATCAATTTATATATATATTTTATAATAGAATTAATAAAATAAAAAATAATTAGATAAATAAATGAATAAATAAATATTGTAAATCACTTCTGCAATGTAGTAGGATATAGGCAAGGAAGTAGGGAGAGTCAAATCGGTCCACAGACAGTAAAAATAAGATAAACTATTTAATTATTAGTAAAAAAAACCTGTGATCTTGACTTGTTGATAGTAATTTAAAATCAAAAGCATACGTATTTTACTTCGTTATGTATTACGTATTTTTGTTTCTAATCTTTCCCAGTGTCGGCGATAAAGTGTTCCAGAAGTTCTTGGACGTGATGTCCGATAAGGTCAAGGATGAATCCCGCGAGAGGGAGCTGGAGGGTCACGCGCAGTTCCTTCTGGTTAACTTCAATCATATACACAAACAAATCAGAAGAGTGGCTGATAAGTGGTTAGCTGGCCTCGTTGATAGGTTTCCGCACCTTCTGTGGAATTGTCGAGTAAGTCAATAGTCAAGGAGGCAGTCACTTTCACATTAGATTTTGAGAGTATTTGTAACCCTGACACTTATTTTCATACTATTTTCTGTATTTGGGGTAAGGTTTTCGTTATAAAGTGTTTTATAGATCTGAACTTGTTAAGGACTTTTGTTGTTGACTGTATAAACTTGATAAATTCCATTCAATTTCTTTTTGAAATCTTTTTCGTTTACTTTCCAGTCCTTTTTTTAACAGTATTAGATATTAATTTTATCTTCTATCTTTTTCTAGGTACTATGGTCAATGTTAGATATTCTACAAGTACTAAGCTTTAGTTTGGAACTAGATGCCAATCAAGAAACACCTTTACTCAAAGTTCCAGGAACTGATTTCACTTTGCAACTACAGGATACTTTAGAAGGAAGAGAGGTGAGTGATAGTACAATCATAGTCATCATCATCATAAGAACCAGATGAACGTATCTATAAAAAAGTAAAAAATCGTTTTTTTTTTCATAATACGGGTCACAAAGTGCTCCTTTATGAAATGCCAAAACGATGTTATTGTAAATGCAATATTACACAAATTCCAAAATAACAAAATATCTAAGGAACTACGAGTACATTCTCGGAGTATTTTTGGTAAAATTAAAAAAAATGTAAATACGTTCATCTGGTTTTTATACCGCGAATTAGTGTAGTACATAGATGTAAGGATATATTTATATGGTAATGTTTATGGTTTCAGTGTATTGTGAAAGATTTTGCCGACCGTTGTCACGGTATTGTGCAAGAGGCGATGAAATGGGCTCCACAATCTACTCGGTCTCATTTGCAAGAATATCTTAATCAGGTTAGTGGACAAAACTTTGTTTCTTCTATTCTCATTAGCTTATAACGTTATTAGGTACTTTAAACATTTGTAGTAATCGTATCTTGCAGGCCAGCAGTGCTATCAAAGGCCTGCAAATTTCTATTACTTGATTAAAGATTAAGACGGCTTGAATTTTCTGATGAACTATTGTGATGAATTTCTATGGTAATCTCTGTATGTATTTAAAAAATAAAATCTCAATATCTATCTTAGTATATTTATCCGTATTCTAGAACCCATAGCATAGATTACTGAGTAGTTACTACGTAACGGATAAATCACTCCCGACAAAAATATCGATACCTACTGTTTTGATTGCCTACTTTTTCGGGCTTTAAAATGTTCAGAAAAAGTTCCGTTAAAATAAATAGCGAGTCTTGTTCCGACACAATAAAGTTGCAATTCAGGTCGCACAGCGCTTAGAAGTTGCTTCTCTTTCGGCCTGACCAGCGCGGCAGCCCACTGAATTTTGGCACGACTAGTCGACCCCGCCGTGTACTTATAGCTTTATACCTACACTGCGGAGTGGCCTGGCCTGGTAGTGTTACCTCGTCAAAATAAAAAAAAAATAAAAAATTAAGTACTTAACGCTTATTTTTCATTTCCAAAGTTTTAGTAGGTACAAAAAATCCTACATGTGGTTTATTTTTATGTAAATATTAATAAACTTCTTTTTTAAAATTTCGATTATTAAATTGTATGGTGCAAAATATTCTAAATCTTACAAAAAGTTTTAATGAATAATTTGAGAGAAACAACTATAGAGTTAGAAGGTTCATTTTTGAAAATTACATAAATAGCGCTGTCGGGCTTTTTTTTCTCTTACTTTATCTATATTCTTATATTGACATAAACAACCATGACAATTTTCACTATGAATTTTACAGTTTTTAAAGAATATACGAATTACATTTTTTGTACTTTAAAAATAAATGCGTGTGCTCGCGATGCAGCTGTCGGCAACCCACTGCGCGAGACTATAAGGTCTGCCGGCGGACCAGCGGTCGGTAGGTATTTAGCGCGCGCAAGTACATCAAGTGACATAGGCCTGCGCATAGTACAAGATATACTTTTCGATCTAGATAGCGCTTTGTAGCACGACCCAAAATATTATCAAGGTGTATTAAATACTATAAAAATAATAATATAAAGAGGGTATTCCGCTTCTCTCAAATTAACTTGAAAGATTAGACATTTTCTTTATCAGAAATGAATGTGAAATTCTTAACTGTTAATTCTTTTATGTCGGTAGGTACCAAACTCAACGCTCTGGCACCACTGCGGCCTGGCGCTCGCAACGGGGGCGCTGCTGGGAGCCGCCGGCTTGAACAGGATGTCGGCGCCCCTGCCCCGCGCCGCGCTGGACAAGCGACCGCTCTGCGTCACGCAGGACTCGGCTGCGTTGTTAGCTGTCGTCTCGCAAAGAAGTCGATATGCTGGCGAAGTGAGTATACAACTTTACGAATTACTTTCAGACTAGAATTCGAAACCATTAAAATTAGAGTATATTTGTATTCGATTTCGATATAGGGTGCTCGATTTGTATTTACTTACAACATTAGAAGGTTATTAGTCGTGTGATAATTAAGGAATCGAATAGGAAATAATGAATAGGTGAATGCACAAATAAAGGTAAACATTTAAATACATATTACCAGTTTATAATTGGAACAGTTTAATTGAGATATTTCTGTACACTGCGAAGTATCGGGGCCCATTTTAAGAGTGGAAAGGTTCAATTAGTTACAAAAGTTTGAGATTAATGCTGTAGTTAGAATATAATAAGAAAATAATAGATACTTAATTTTAATGAATATATAACATAAACCGCAAATTCAGATAGATTAATAAAAGTGGGTGAAATCGTGCAGGTGTGATTGAGTGCGTGCATGTGTTCGTTCGCTGGGTGTTCAATTGTATATCTTTTTTATATGCTTTTGGCTCGTTCTATGTATTGTATAGAAATGCAGTAGAAAGTTAACGGAAAATATAGGAAATAGTAACAGACTAAATACCTAGTCTGGTTAGGAAAAAAATTTTTTGCTGCAAACTTGTAAAAACAAAACACAAGAATCCAATAGGGTAGATGACAATGATAAAAACGAAAGCTTCGGTACATTTTTTGTATGAAATACTAAGACATTACGCTTACTCCTTAGTGCTGTCAAATATACATGGAGGACAATTTTCTCAGTATTTTAAAAAGTTGCATCGCCTCTCGTGGACGAAATAGTTTATTTCGAACACGGATA
>OY982579.1:12057021-12129937 GCA_963859945.1 Euplagia quadripunctaria | reverse complement strand
TAACAATTTTAAAAAGCTAAAAAAGCAGTTTGTAAAAGTGTACGCTATGATAAGTGAATGTGTGCGTGTGACGTGCAGAGGCGCGCAGTCCGCGACGTGGCCACGTCGGCGCGCCTCGGCCGCATGGCGCCGCACGTGGCGCTGTTCACAGACAAGCTGCGCAGCGAGCGCGGCGCCGCGCACTGCCAGCGCCTCGCCGCCTTCCGCGACAAGCTCGGCGCCGAGCGCGACAAGCGCCTGCTCGAGCGGCGCCAGCAGCGCAGCGACAAGCGCCGCCAGGAGGTACGCTCGTATATACCCCAACACTCCATCATTATTGTGTATCATTATACGAGAGATATTCCGATTCAATTTGCCACATAATAAGTACTCCAAACAGGGTGTATATGACAATGTGACGCTTACTTAAATCACTGAAAGGGCATGACTCTAGCGTGCAGTTACAAAAAATATTTTTTGAATAAATACTATCATCCGTTTACAAGTTATGACCGTTTGGATTACCAGATATTTTTCTTACATTTCTCATCACAGCAGGTAGAATGTGTAAAATTAAATCAAAATGAAAACATTTTTTTTATTAAACGATACATTAATCTTTACGTCGTCGATCACCCCATTTCGTTAACCTTCATTTTAATCTACCTTTTGTGTCCAGTGGTTAACAGAAAAGCAACGCTCCGAGGAACGTGCCGCTGAAGAAGCTAGACGTATCCAGGAGGAGGAGGAGAAGAAAGAGCGTGAGGAACGCGAAAAGAAGCTCCAAGAGGAAATGGCAGCGGAACGTGAACGCAAAGAGAAAGAAGAAAAGTACGATCTATTTTCATCTTAAGTAAATTATTAACAATTTTAACTGTCGAATCTAAATTCAAAGAACAGGATGTTAATTATAAAAAAAAAAGACATTCCTACAATATATTAGACAATGGATGCACATATTGTTAATTACAATATACTTCTTAAATGTAATAGAAACGAAAACAAATATCAAGTGCACCTAATTTGTTATAGGCATTTAAATAATATAGCTATTGACTACATTACAGAGAACATCAAGAAATGTTAGCGCGTGCGGAAGCCAAGATCCGCGCGAAGGAGGCCGAGATTCAGCGCAAGTTAGAAGCGGAGCAGAAGTCGCACACGTCCAGCTGGCGTCGCGGGGAGCCCGAGAGACGTGGGGAGCCCGAGCGGCGCGCGGAGCCCGAGCGGCGTGGGGAGCCCGAGCGCCCGGCGCGCGACGACGCCTGGCGTGCCAAAAACGAGCCCAAGGACGACACCAAAAAGCCGGACGTCTGGAAAGCAAGTGTGTACAAAGACAACATACACATTTTCATGTTAATTAATTTGTCAAGCTTTTACATATACTTTTATAAATATTCTTTACATGGCGTATTTTGGAAAAGGAACACTTACTTAAATCACTGAAAGGGTATGACTCTAGCATGCAGTTACAACAGGAATTTTTGAACAAATAACTATCCGTTTACAAGTTATGACTGTTTGAATTTCCAGTCTTTTTTTACCTATTTTGGAACTATTTTCTTAGTAAAGGAATAAAGCCTGCTGCAATATTAACTTCTCGCTATTCAAATAATACTTTCCCCACAGCTGGTCCCCGCGCTCGCGACCCTGCGCGTGAGGAACGTCCGCGTACCCCTGAACGTCGCGCTCCGAGAGACGATCGCCCAGCCCCGAGGGAAGACAGACCGTCAGCACGGGATGATAGGCCACCACTCAGAGACGACAGGTAACTAATTAAACAATTAACCAATAGAAAGAAGAAAGAAAGAAAATACAATTAATTGCAAAAACCTCAGTGTACATTTTTTTTTCTATGTTACTTATGTCTAAATTTAAAAACACATTGATATTATTCACCTACTTCACAAACATATTTTTAGTCTATGAATCTATGATATATCTACAATACGTCATTTATGTCATGTAGAATGTATGTAGGTGACGTGTCATTGTTGACGTGACAACATGTGGTTCCTTATTTCTTTTATTTATTTTTTTATACAAGAATATTTTTAAAGAAATTATCACTCATAGTACACTACTGCTTTGCAATTTCGGGTTGACACTCAGCATACACTGAGATGTTATAAAACATCCCAGTACTAATTTTCAGTGCCAACCAACAATAGGTGTTGCTTTTCCAATTCTTACATCTTACACACTTTTGTCTTAACCTATACATATACATAATGAGAATGGGTACTCCAGTAAAGGAGGATATTTGTGTTTACCAGTCGAAGGAAAGGAGGTCATATCAGAATTCTGATCGAATTATACGCACCCGACTGGGGAATTGAAAACTTAGCATTAGGCAGACTGCAATATTACATTGATATAATCTGATAACTTAATAGAGTAAGCAATTTGGATATAAGGCTAGAACCTTTCTTAACAGGTTGACATAAAGTATGATCTTAATTATCTTATTACAGACGTGACGATCGAATCGATCGACCTCGTGAAGATCGTCCCCGCGAAGATCGGCCTCGGGATGATCGTGGCCCGAGGGACGACAGACGGGACGATGTTGGTTGGCGATCTGCCAACAGGGAGCCGGAAAAAGACCGTGGGGATCGCGACAGAGAGAGGTCAGTACTATTATGCTATCTTCATAATGTAAATAGAAAGCTATATGGTCAAGCGACGAGATGATTAATGGGAATGGGAAATCTTGTATTAACTATACTAGGGCCATAATGTAACCAGTTTAATTTCCTAGCATACATGCATAGGATTTTGTACACGACTATGGTGTTGTATAGAAATCGTGTTGGTTTTTCACCTACAATTTTCTTGAGGAAACACTCGGGAGATGTAACCTTCAATATTCGTTTGTAGTCATTTCAATTTTTTTTAACGATATGCGCCCGGTAGTGCCGTGGTTTAACCTTGCCATTGCCACGTAAAATAATTATTATTTTGAGATTTTCCGAGTCTGGGTGTAGTTTGTGTATGTTAATTCTATGATTCTAAGTCTTCCGCTACATTGGGAGTAGTTTATAACGTGAAAGATGTAATAAACTTTAAAAGTATATTTATTACCTTACAAATATGTATAACGATGGGTATAATATTCTTTATATTATATCCATCGTTATACATATGAGGTATGTAAGGTAATAAATATACATTTTTATTTTTTATCATGTAAATCAATTCTGTCGATAAAAATATTGCTTTCTTTATTTGTGTTGTTAAAATTATTTCTTTTTTGCAGACCACGTTACGGTGGCCGTTCTAGCGGTCCAGAAGGTGGCCGATCTAGTGGTCTAGAAGGTGGCAGCTGGCGCCGCGGACCCGCTGATCCACCACCGGCAGCAGCTGTATGTATAATGTTTTAAATTATATCTACTTACCAGTAAAAGAAAATAATTTATTATACTCCTAGTAATTTTGATAACAATTTTCCCTCGAGCATTACTAATTAACTGCGAGGGCAGTGTGTAGGAAGTGTGCCACTTCTCATATTGGTAATTTATCAATGAGATGTCTTTGACCTAAACATACCTATACTGATGTTTTTCTTTTTTCAGGAACGATCTTCTACTTGGCGCTCTAAAGATGGACCACCACGCGACCGTGACGGCGGCGGTGGTGGAGGAGGAGGATTCCGTGATCGTGATCGCGATCGGTATCCGCCTAGGAGGGATGATCGGTGCGTTCATACATTTCTTCATAGAAAAACTTCTCATAACTAGTACATATGACACTAATCTAACCGTGACATTCAACAGTGATGGACCGCGTCGTGACGATCGCGATGGGCCAAGGCGTGAAGATCGCGATGGACCAAAGCGTGATGATCGCGACGGGCCGAGGCGTGACGACCGCGACCGTGACGGACCTCGTCGCGATGACCGCGGCGGTCGCCCTCCGCCTCGCCGCGATGAAAAAAGTAAGTGCTACTACAGTAACGAAAAGATTTAAATTTATAACCTAACAGCTGGTATCAAGAGAATAATCCACGTTTACGGTGTAAGGGCTCTTCCACGTCTCTGCGATGTGACGATCTGTCAAACGTCGTGCTACATTACTTTTTGAAGTATTTCACCGGAACCTATTGTGGGACTACGTGCCACCGCTAAGTTGTGCAAGAACCCTTATGTGCATTTAAGTTTTAATATTTATTTTTATGTTTTAAAATTCACATTCACAAACGAACTTAAAATTGATCAGCTTTTTAATTTTTTTTTACATTTCAGGTCGCGACCCTGACGGCGATGACTGGCAGGCGGTGACCAGGCGTTAAATATAGTGTGTCATTAATTTTGTTACCTTACATATTCAATATTTGTAAACGTTTTATTTTGTCGAGAGTTCAGCGGGATACTCGTGAATAAAACCTATGACGAGTATAATAAATGATATATTTATTAGCTTATTTTCGTATCACGGTCACTAAAATACGGATTATAATATGTTCTAGAAATGATTGTTATAAATATGTATTAAAATATTTTGAATGGAAATTAAAATTAGGGAACAATTCCACACATGTTATTTTGACAGTTAAAATATGATTATAGCATATTCTGCTACATTTCGTGAAATATCTGAAAGACACAGAACAATGTGATTGTTACTTATAGTTCTACAAAATTATGTGCTTTTGTGTTTAACAGTCATAAGTTTACGATGAGATTAATTTTATAAGTAGTATGCAATGTTAGTCTGGCACTAGAAGCGATCAATAAATACACTTTATCCAGAGAAGTAAATTTTTTGTCTACTATTCTGTTTTGCTAGTTGGTTGACCTTACTTATCAGTCGTCTAAATTTTAGTCGATTTTCCCCACAAAAGTCCTTGTACAAACTGAGAGATTAGTACTTTTACGCCCATTATGAAGCTATTGCTAACCATCATCATTCGGGAATGTTGTCTGATGATTTAAGATTCGAAATGTCCTGCTGAACTCGGTATCATTATAAGTAACGGTTTATTGTTGTTTGAAGCGTTTGTGTAGCCTTAATATAATCCTTATTGTGTATGGGATAAGGGTCATAAAACTAGATGTCATGTGACCCTTGAAGCATAGTTAGCGTTTTACTTTCAGCACTGGAAGCATAGTTACTCTTTTGATAACATCAGATTCAATATGTACGCATAGACATGTTTTTCGTCAGTTAATACCATTATACCTATTCTGTTTTATTCGAAATATATATTTTTCATCAAATTTATGACTTTTTTATTATTATGAAACTTTTTACTACAAAAGCACTAAATGATCCCTTTCCAAAAAAAAATTATAAACAAATTATTTATCTTTAAACTTTTGGTGTTCATTTTGCTGATTTGATGAATCTGAATCTCATTGAGATTTTTTTTTTGCATGGATGATGTGGTGGTCAGGTCATTCTGGTCACCCGGTTGTCTTAATAAAAGCTGTTACCGTACGACACACCTGGTGGTTTTAGTCGGTTCGATTCCAACACGGCCCCACGGAAAACGCCGGTAGTTTTAAAAAAAAAGTCCTGGTTAGATTCATCCGGTTCACTTGGCAGTACAAAAACATTATTCCAAGTCGAACGACCGCCAATTGGTAATTCACTCAAAGTATCACACGCAAAATGTCTGGAGGGACGTTTGCCGATGGTAAATTGTAAGCGAAATAATGATAGCCACTTTTCGTGAAATGCCAATTAGGGGCAATCAATACAAAGTGGTCTTGTGCGTAAAAATTAGACGCTGCGCTTCTGTTTGGTGAAATACTGTTTGTACTGACTGCAAAATATCCGGTTCCTGCGAGAGAACAACAGAAAAGTTTCCGGTGGAAGATTCGCAGTCTACATAATGCAAAGGGTCTAACGCAATGCCCATATTACAGAATACTCGCAAGTTGGCCACAAGTTATCTTACTGAAGGTTGCATTAAAGCGATGAACCTAATGAACGCCACTGTCATGGTCGACAAACAAAAACGTGCTGACGATGCCATCGTCGGTAATGAGTAATGAGTTAATGACCGACAAAAACATCATTTTTAAAGTACAAAATAAACATGAAAATTACTTTCCTGTATTTTTTTGCTATTAATATATTTTAGTTTATGTTTGCTGTTATGTAAAACTAAAGTAATCTCTTATCACTAAATGTTATAAATCAAAGTCCTCCGCCACGTCTGTCTGTCTGTCTGTTCGCGATAAACGGAAAAACTACTGAACGGATTTTCATGCGGTTTTCACTAACAGATACTAATTCAAACAAATGATAGGTACTTACGCAAATAAAAATCTTTTTAACAAAAAATTAAACCGACTAAATAACTAAAAAGCAATAAATAAATAAACCTCTTAAGTCTTGAGCTTTTTTACATAAACTATCAAATTTTATATAAACTTATTTTGAGTCGGTGAAATTTCTGCCGGAAAATTCATATTTTTATCTTTTTATTTATCATTTTTAATTTTTTTTGCTTAAAAGTGATATCACAATGAGTAAACAGAACATTTTACCGACAAAAAATCAGTAAATACCCCATACGGCCAAAAACAGCAATGTAAAACATTTATGCAATCAGCTGCTTCGACAGCACCGTGCGCTGAAGGTCAATCATCGGACCGTACAAGTACGCGTGTCGCGTTACATTGCGTAGTTCAAAATCAAACCATTGACTGTAAATCCTTAATATCGCATTTTTATGATGAACTGGCTTTTGCATAGTAATAAGTATCCCAAGAAAGACGTTTTTGTAAATTATTTGCGACGGTGTTACTTACACGCTGTATACGGTCGAATTGAGAACCTCTTTTTTTTCGTCGGTTAAAAACAGCCTCCAATTACGCATTTGTGTAAGTAAGCACGTGTAGTTATTGTCCACAAACTGTCACTGTGTGCGTGTTCAGGGATGCCTGCTTTAAATTATTTTTGACCTGTCTATTTATAAGATATTTATATCCAGGGTGAATTTTTCTTTTGCTTAAAAGGTGTCGATTGTAAAATCCTTCATTCGATATTCATAATATATTTATATACTTATTGATGTATTTACTTTTTTTGCTTTTTTTATTACAATAACCATGTTATTTCCAACAACATCTGTTTCCAAAAACAGTAAAAATTGTCCTAAATGTAAACACAACGTTGTCTGAACAGACAACACAACTTACAAACATCATTGTTCAGTGGAATATTGACACTCGGGGGAAAAATTGAAACAATGCGACACCATACTGTTTTCGTTTAACATTCCTATTTCGCGTAAAAATCATTCATGTAACGGTTTCCTCCAATCAATGCGCCTTTAGAAGTCTTCAGGAATTTTCTAAATTCATGATCACAAACATGTTCTGTTAAAATTTAATTAGAATTTAATTAATTACATAATAGTACCAGTATGACGCGATATGAAAAATATGTAGGTACCTACCTACCTACTGAAAATAATAAGTGTCAAGTAGAATTGAATAATCGTGCGACTACTTTTTTATTGTCGTAAAAATGCAAATAAGTACATAGAAGTGTATTTACAACAATTTGCAAATTTGGCCTAAGATAATATTAGAGTGCAATCAGGCGTTATTTATAAAAGAAAAATAACGAAACCCAGCTATAGTTTACGGATTTTTGATTGAATTTCTAACTAAAACCTTTCTTTACACATTGAAAGATTCCTTTAATGTTTTTTTTACCGTCAATAGCTTATACCTTAGCCAGTAATATCTATTTCGAATCCTGAGAATAATTGAACTTTTTATAAAGTACACGAAAAGAAAACAAACAACCCTGAAATAGAGGTATTGCAAGTATTTATTTGTGGAAGCAGTGCTTCGGCACGTAAGGGCCGGCTCGACCGGAGTGATACCACGGCCTCACAGAAAACCGGCAGTGAAGCAATGTTTTCGCCGAGTGAGTGAGGTTACCGGAGGCCCTAACCCTTCCCTCCCCCTCCCTCTCCCTCTCATCCACCCTTCCCTTACTCCCATCTTAAAGGCCGGCAACGCACTTGTGACTGTTGAGTTGCAGGTGCCCATGGGCGGCGGTAGTCATTTAGCATCAGGCGACCCGTCTGCTCGTTTGCCCCCTACAAAAAAAAAGTAATAGTAGGTTTTAGGACTATTCCAGCATTTGTAATATATCCAACAAGAACTATTTGTAATACGTCCAAGAAATAAAAAAACCCGGCGAGAAGCGCGTGTACCCAGGCTGTTTTACACTGCGAAGTATAAATCCAATGCCGGGGTACAGGCGCCTCTGCGCTGGCTTTTGGATAATTATAGCACACACGTTGTTAATTTAATTATCTGCAAGAATAAATATAAGAAGAACTGGTAAACGAATTCTCCTAAATAAAAGAGGAAACAAATAAAAAATGACAAATGAAATTAACATTAAAATATAACATTAACATTGTAGACAGAGACTCACGTACTACGTCTAATCTGGCATAACGTTCTACGTGGACACAAACACGATATTAAACTGTTTTTTAAAGAAAAAACTGCTGGCACTCGTGATCTCCACTATACCTGACACCCCTTCATACTCTCTTTTACCTTTATCTGTATTTTATTTTTAATTTTTTTTATTGAAACAAAACAGTTACACATTGCATCGTACAAAATTAAATGTTAATATGACAAAATTGGGTAGGTAAATGTGTAACCCACATGTCTGCAGAATAATACAGAAGTTGAAGAGAGTTAAACTGTGCCAATCCTGTACCTCCATGACAACAATCACAAAAGTAAGGATATGGGTTGTTTTTAACCGACTTCAAAATAGAAGGAGGTTCTATGTGCCATTGTAATTTTTTTTTATGTATATTCACCGATTACTCAAAGACGCCTGGACCGATTTTGAAAATTCTTCTTTTGTTTGAAAGGGTATACTTCCCAGGTGGTCCCATGGTCATCAGGTTAGGATCTGATGATGAGACCTGGAGAAATCGAGGGAACTCTTAAAAGTTTATAGGCACACTTGAAGTGATTTGGGTATTTTGAGGCGCATTGAAGTCGGTGATAGTTTTTTTATTTAAATTTATTTTGCGCAAGTGCGAAAATGTCTAAATTAACAAAGTGTGTGTTATATTATTCAAACGCAGAAGCGCGCGTACCCCGTACCCGCGTAAAAATGTCATAAGCGGAATGCTTCAACATCTTTTGCAATGGGGAATATTTAAATAGGTAAATTTTAAGTGATTTAACATCTGATCACTGTGGGCAATTTGTTACATTTCCTTGTATAAAAGAAAATAGAATAAACAAAACTATATGCAGACCCATGACTAGTAACCGATTATTGAATTTTAGTAATAACGTTAGTGATAAAGTTTCCAATTTAGATTGGACTCAAAGTGATCCAGATAAGCTTTACGGCGACTTATTCAATATGATAGAAATCGAATTTAACAGTATATTTAAGTCAAAAACAATAATGCAAAGGCCAAAGACGACATTCTGTGATTGGGCAACAACAGGAATATACAAAAGTAGAGAAAAGCTGTATGATTTATATGCCATGAAACAAAGTAATTTTGACCCAAAATTTCATGAATATGTCAAAAATTACTCAAAGATTTTTAGGAAAACATGTTCTATGGCAAAGTCTTTATACATAAGTAATAAGATTAAGTCTTCAAATAATAAAATAACAGCTACATGGAACATTATTAATAATGAAACTGGATGTAGTAAACCTCGAGATAACAATTTAAAATTAAATATTAATGATAGGTTTATAACAAACAACTTAGACATAGCTGAATCTTTTAATACATTTTTCACAAATATACCAGTTAGTACAACTAGTACCTTGAATTCTTGTGCGTCCAGGTCTGAATTGTTGTTAAAGGCCAATGTAAACAAATGTAAGAATTTATTTAAATTTGAATTCATAAACCCCACAGACATTATAAAAACGTTTAAGTCTCTTAACTCTAAGAATTCAGGGGACTTATGGGGGATTTCTGTTAAATTAATAGAAACTATTATAATTGATATAGCGCCATTTCTAGCTATAACATTCAATCGATGTGTTGATTCTGGTGTTTTTCCTAACCTGATGAAGTATAGCAAAGTAATACCCTTATTCAAGAAGGGTTGTACAACTGAACCAAGTAACTTTAGGCCAATCTCAATCTTGCCGGATATAAGTAAAATCTTTGAAAAAGTTATCCTGCAACAACTAGAAAGCCATTTTAATCGAAATAATTTATTGCACAAAGAACAATTTGACTTTACAAAGGGTCGATCAACAATTGATGCTGGTGCAACTCTTTTGAGACATATATTTAATGCATGGGAGAATCCGCAAGATGCGATAGGTGTATTTTGCGATCTCTCAAAAGCTTTTGACTGTGTAGAACACAACACGCTTTTTCTTAAACTTAGGCATTATGGTGTTAATGGTATTGCTTTGGAACTAATTGTTTCCTACTTGAAAGATAGAATTCAACATCTAGATGTCAATGGTGCGAGGTCTTCTGGATTACCTGTTACTATGGGCGTTCCTCAGGGCTCTATACTGGGTCCTCTACTTTTTCTCATATATATAAACGATTTACCTTATTATTTAAAAGATCGCTGTGATATAGTTCTATTTGCTGATGATACGTCACTTATTTTCAAAGTCGATCGTAAAAAAACAGTTTTTGACGATCTGAATCGGGCACTAAATGATGTATTGTATTGGTTTTCAACTAACAATCTCCTACTGAACTCAAATAAAACAAAGTGTGTGAGATTTACTATGCCAAATGTAAAACAGCTAGGCACTAATCTAACTCTAAATAATGAAATGATAAGTATTGTAGACTCAACAGTATTCTTGGGACTTAGATTAGACAGTAAACTGCAATGGGGACCCCAGATAGACAGCCTTGCAGGTAGGCTTAGTTCGGCAGCTTACGCAGTATGGAAGGTACGTCAGCTCACTGATACGGACACACCTAGGCTAGTTTATTTTAGCTACTTACACAGCGTCATGGCCTATGGTATACTACTTTGGGGCAAGGCGGCTGATGTTGAAACGATTTTTATTCTTCAAAAACGAGCCATCCGCTCAATATACAATTTAGGTGCTAGAGTCTCTCTTCGAGAGTTGTTTAAGGATATAGGTATTTTAACTGTTGCATCACAGTATATATTTGCAAATATTATGTTTGTTAGGCACAACATCAATGACTATAAGAAAAGCAGTGATATACACAATATTAATACAAGAAACAAGTCTAAACTCGTTGCTACCTATCATCGCTTACATAAGGTACACAACTCGTTCGAAGGTCTTGGTATACGTTTTTATAATAAAATTCCTATAGATGTAATCGACCTTCTTGTAGATAAATTTAAGCGAACTGTAAAAAACCACCTTATTAGGAAAGCCTACTATTCGATCAACGATTATCTAAACGACAAACAGACTTGGGCTTAAGGTGTTTTTAGGTATATACACACAAACTTCTTTGTCTTATATTTAAGCTAAATTATTAACAAACCATTGTTAGTTGAAAGTAATGCGTGATGATTATTATGGTAATTTTGACTAGTAGTGATTTTCATCAGTATCTCGACTATGGTTCGTCATGCTCACTAAAATGTCATTGCTTGCGGCGTCGTCATGGGGCGGGTCGTTTCTTTCCCTCTGATATGGCGAAGGAGACGATGGCTGGTCCATGCGTCATACTCGTAAACGGGTGCTGCTTGGGGTGACTGGTCGGCCTAGTCAGCGATGCTTTAGCCTATACTATTATTTTGGTTCGTTCAACTGCAACTCTAGCCTCTTAATCCAGTCACGAATTAGTTTTAACAGTAGACTTTGTAACTGATGTGCACCTTGAATGATTTCTATGTTTAATAGGTTCGAACCTTCAACGGTATCACTGAGTGATATTTTTTGTTTGTACGTTAGCTTTTGGAGCATATCAATAAAATGAAATTCAGGTGGCAACAGCTTGCATCATGCTTACCTTTTATGTAACACTAATACCATTGTACCTGAAGATCTGACTTTTAAAAAGAGTGGCCATGAGTTTCTTTGCCAGTATTCTTCTCATAAGGCTCTACGCATTTTGGAAACTGGAAGTTATAGATCGACACAAGCCAGCA
Source organism: Euplagia quadripunctaria (assembly GCA_963859945.1). Lineage (NCBI taxonomy): Eukaryota > Metazoa > Arthropoda > Insecta > Lepidoptera > Erebidae > Euplagia > Euplagia quadripunctaria. The sequence continues at coordinate 12,117,869 of OY982579.1, read as the reverse complement.
GTAGATTTTGGTGTTTTCACCTAATTTACCTCGACAATCCAGTACATGCTGTGGCGTCTGTTCGCGTCGATCTATGATTTTTAACAGTAGCTTCAATTTAACGTTCATAAATGTCACTTAGTGTCTTAATTGAATAAATGATTTTGAATTTGAATTTGAATTCAATGGATAAACTTTTTGGTGTAATAATATGTGTGATAATATATTTTTTAATTTAATTTTAATTTTTAATGTACCGTACAGTTTCCATTAAAATCTATTCACTATAGCTAGGTTCTGAGATATAGGTAAACTTAATTGCTCTTGATTATGAACTTATTATTTTTACATTTTCACCTATACTTACTAAAAGAAGTATATTTAGAAGCAGCTTCTATCTAGCAGTTCCCGCGCGCCTTCGCTCTCGTCTCGTGTACATATTTATATATTTTGAGCGGAACCCTAATTCTTTTTCCAAAATAAAAGTATCCTAAGTTACTTCTTAAAACACCAGCTACCTGCCAGGGAAAGTCTCGTAGAAATCCTGCTCCGGTTATATCACAGAGTAGGTAGATAACTACACCCAACGTAAAAAGAAAATACTGTTGGAACCTGAGTTTGTCAAAATGAAATCTATGTTATTTTCAAACAGACATAATTATATTGAGTTGCTGAAAGCATGATTAGGCATTTTGATCTAATTTTGATCATCGGATCAGTTAACATAACGTTTCAGAAACTCAAACTGATTTGACACGACTGCTGCACTGTTAACTTAACAGCTCTGTTGTAGAACAATATTTTGATCAGCCTTTCAGGAAATCGGGTGTTAGTTAAATAAGAAAAACGATGAAGTATTATTTTATAGATAGTATGAAATAAAACTAGTATAGCAATAAACCTGGAAGATACACTCTTATTAACGAGTCTCCAAAACTAGTCTGCTATAGCAGTGGTAAATACATAGTTTTAAGATGTGTAGTATTTTATTGTAGCGCCCTCTAGTGATGAACATAAGTATTTGTGATTAAACAATATTCGATTTTGCTACAAATAATCTAAGTATTATTGTGGAAAAATCGATTTTTTTCCTATTATTTGAAATATCTGAATTTTGAAACATCCTCACTCAATAAACATTAACAAATAGATACTGATCAGAGTGATTTCGAACTAATCTTGTAAATCCCAATAAGAACCACCAATTTTAATTATGTATCTTAAAGGAAGTGCCTATTTTAAACCATTAAAAGTGATAGTAGGTACAATTAGGAAGTCCAACGTCAATCCAATCACTCATTTGTTAGAACTGGATATCCACATAAGAAATTATTACACAAATACTGACCAATAAAATTTGATCCGTCCCAATTCAATTCTTCAACTTTGCTATCGGTAGGGCTATCTATTAGGATTTACTGCGACAAAAACACAATAGATTCCGATAAGTTTTTTTTTAATGGAATCTATTGGACATTTTCAACAGGGTACTTCGTTTTTTCTCATTACGATTTAATTAAGTAATATACCAACGTCAATTGATGATGATGATGAAGTATTTTTGTTGTGTTCCGGATTTATGATAGGTATTAGGTTCATACAGCTGTTAATATTCAAAGATCTCAAACTATTATTAAGTTTATAATCTGTGCACTTGCCAAGCAAGGTAACAATCTAGGTTTCGCACCTAATTTGTTTCCTAGCTTGGCAAGTATGACTACAACATTTGCCAAAAAGAAAAAATACATAATTTCGGCCTGAAAATTCCGAGGGCATTGACCTGGTTTAGAAATCAATCTGTCAGTTCTGTTACATTTCTTACCACAGTTCAAAATAGACGGTAGACACTGCCAACATCTTTTTTCATATGGGTGTTTAATACGATATAGACATTTTTGTTGACCCCTTTGAGTAGTGTTAGTAATTATTTTTTACCTGGATGAAGAATAGGATAGCTCGGGCTCGTATGGTTGCTATCGCGCAATTGTAACCGCTATGTTGTGAATGTACCCGCATATCATCACGCGTACCGTTGCCATTGCCGATTTGGTTTGTTTTAGGGGGCAAACGCAGATGGGCCACCTGATGGTAAGTGAATACCGTCGGCCATGGACACCTGCAACTCAAGAGTCACAAGTGATATAAATAAATATAAATTTAACAATACAATAATAGATCTTCATATTTTTTTTATTTAACTAATCCCCGGTTTCCTGAAAGGCTGATCAAATATTGTTGTACTAACAGAGCTGTTAACTTAACAGTGCAGCAGTCGTGTCAAATCAGTTTAAGTTTCTGAAACGTTATGTTAAATTTAATATATCAATACATTTATAAATATATGTTTTTCTTTCTTTCTTCTATTATACTCCTTTAAAAGTACTAGGGAGAATAAAGAATTTGAGAGGGAGCGTATTTTTATGACTATCAAAGTACTCGTACAAGCGCAAATTACAAGATAGAGTTGAGCCTCCGACTTATAATGAGAAGTTTCCTGCAACTCGATTTTGCTTTAGAGAAAAAAAATATTTTTGCTAGTTACTTACACATTTTACTAAAAATCTTATCGAAACAGATCAGTATTTGTATCTTCCTAATTGGACCTATATCCTGGACCTGTAGCGTAAAGTATCAGTAAGTAAAGGATAAGAGAAGATACTGCAAGGCCGCAATGACGAGATTAACGAACTATATCGAACGTGAGTAACTATTTACGAAAAGTAAACACTGTGTCACACGTATCTGTGACAGTAGAAGTAGATAGATCCCTTAAAAAATTATCTACGAGTAGCAAGAACTTTCTAAGTTTGTATGAATAGGTATAGTCGTCCGAAATAATAAGTGACGAAAAGGGGAGGCTTAAAAAAATGGACAGCTCCCCTAAGGTTTGCTTGTCGCTCCTTTCCTTTGTGTCGCAACTCTCTGTGGTAACTTGGCAAGGGCCTTAAAAGGGGCAAAGACGTGACTGACCCTATAGTCGTTACTAATAGACTTAAACTTAAATCTATGAGAATGTAGTGAAGGCAATTCAGCACAGAGGGCCGATTACAGGTCCTACTGGAGTACACCACCTGAATCCAACTGATGTATTTCATAGAAAGCTGTAGGTAATGCAATTTAATTAATCTGAATATAAAGTAACCTGCTTATTTGGGTAGAAGTTCGTTGAATTGAAATTAAAAAGGCACAGTTATTGAGGATTTCTTGCGTGAATGAAGATCAAGAACCTATCGAAACTAATTAATTTATCTAGTTATAGATTTATTTGTTATTTATTTAATCTTAATCAGAACGGCTCCTAGCCACTTACACTAGTTAAGAGAGAAACGTTAATACAAAATAAACTATACTATACAACATTATTATATATACAACATAAAAACTACACCTCTAACACACAGACTTCTCGCAGTACACCAGACATACTGACATAATCGTCTGCCATTCATCCGCAAACAAGTCATAGTCTGGATTTGATTCTAAGAGAACGTTGAGTCCGGTAAGTGGCAGTAGAATGGGTGAATTAAAATGTGCCACAGGGCGACATGTGTGTCGCAAATAGTGTGTGACTTCTACCACGCCTGTAGTTATTGGGTACACACAATCTATGCACTGAATCTCAGTGGGGTTCAGTTTTACCTAATAAAACCTTGCGCACTGTTCTGATCTGGTCATGCGATCTCCTTAAATTTAGTGAGTGATAACTTAATCTACCAAGGAGCTATAAGGTAGGGTACATGAAAGGATAGTATCCATTCTCCCTTTTGTATAGGAATCTCAGGAAAGCTTTCTGAACCTTCTCTAGTAAAAGGATGTAGGTGGTTTCATAGGGATTGCCGACGCCAGCGTTGGATTCCAGTTTACTGTGAACCAAGGAATTGTTCAATGTTCTTACCACGTCGTTACTTACAAAGTCTTTCGCATTCCTGAGAACAAACCCAAGGCGCCTAAAAGACTCCTTTGCGGTTAACACGGTGAATGTTAGTCCCGGATTGAATATTACGGCCAAATCTTTTATAAAAGTAGCTCTAGTAATAGTATCACCATTCAGTTGGTAATCAAAGCAGATTGGACGCCTTTTTCTTCCGAAACTCATAGCAAAACATTTGGAATAGTTAAATTCCATTTTCGATTTTAAAGCCCATTTATTTATCGCTTCTATATCCTGTTGAAGGCTTAGACAGTCAGCTTCCGAAGCAATTTTGCAGTAAAGTTTTAAGTCATCCGCATAAAGAAGACATTTGGCATGCGTAAGTACTATGGGTAGGTTTTATCATTACAAGAAACAACAAGGGCCCAAGTACTGAACCTTGGCTCACATCGGATCGCGTATGGTATGGTTTTGATTCGTATAGACCAATCTTGACGTATTGCTGTCGGTCGCGAAGATAGTCTACAAGCAGGTAAAGTAGTTCTGGAGCTACGCCAATGGTGCATAGCTTCGAAAGCAGTATGTCATAATTGACTCTATCGAAAGCCTTTTTAGGTCAAAATATAAGACATCTACTTGGCTGCTGCGCTCTAGTCTTGTAGATATAAGTTAACAAGGGTCAGTAAGTTGGTATTGACTGAGCGCTTTGATCTGAAGCCGTGTTGCTCATCGCAAAGGTATTTATTTACTTGGCAGTACATATAATTGTGTATTACGTTCTCGAATATTTTGGCTGGAGATGAGAGGATAGCAATTGACCGGTATTCTTCGACTTCAGATACTTCCACTAAAAAAAATGCAATTGTTTTTAAAAACTATATGGTAATTATTCATGCTTGTATTTTCTACATTTGTAGTATTGTACTTAATATTTAACAACCAATAGGCAAGCTAAAATCGCGGTCGTTTGAGAAAGTTTATTTTTTTTAACGGCGGCTCGCGCCAGTCGCCGACCCGCCGCTGCATCGGGCGCATGCGTGTCATCTGTCAAAATACTCTACAACCGGTTCCGTAATAATTAGCCTGGAACTAAAATTCTTTAAAAGAAAGTCTGTGTTCTGTGTATTGTATTAATGTCAAACTAGGGATATTTGGAACATCTCAGAATGAATGTAAGTTTTGTTTTACTTTCTTATTGTTGCTATTGTTTATTCGGTGAGATTTGTCCCAAGTGGTTGCATAGTGTATTGTAGTCTTTACTTTAGCTCAAAAAATTCACCGTTTCTTTCTGAAGTTAACGCTTGGTTGAAGGTTTTAAGGAAAATTTCAAATTTCTAAAAAGGCAAAAGTATTGATCATTATTACCGTATTAACAAAGTAATTACCCAATTAATATACTTGCCATAAATTACTAAAATAAATAGTCTGGACTATTAAAAAAAAATTAGGAACTGACTTAATGTACATTGTATCAAATAATCTAAAGTTCAAATAATCTAACAAAACAATATAATCTGACATCAAAACATGTCAAATCTAGCGTTTAAAACATACAAAAAAAATACATATAGCCGAACATAGGAGCTCCTCTTTTTTAAGTCTGTTAAAAATGCGTTCCTTGTGTTTATCAATTATTTTTTATGACCTTCAGTCAGAAGTTAAAATCAAAACATGACGATATATATACGAATATTTAATCTTTAATCTAAAGTGTTTGAATTTAATATTTCATTAGCTTTTGCCTTAAGTAACGTTACGGATAGGCTGTCCTCGTGGGTTTAATTTAAATAAAACTTGTGTTGGAATAAACGAATCATCAAAATGATTCAACTCCTTAAAAAGTTGTAAGTAATAAAAATACATAATATATTCGCGTGAGATTGCAAACCTCTTGTTTTAATTTTTTGAATACAAAACAAACATGATATAATCTTTAAAACTACATTTACAGTCCCTAACTTTATGGATCAGAGACGTCATACTGGCTATTAACTACTAAAATATACCGAGATGCTGCGTTTAGTTAAATATGAATATATTCATTTTAGTTACGTTTTCACTAACTTTCGCGACTTTCAGATGGATTTCATAACAGAGTCAGTCATATTTGTCAAAATTTAGTGAAAGGCTTTCTTGAAATAACGGAGTAAAATATCGAATAACCAATAAACGCATGTTCTACATTTACAAGCTTCGTTTAGCTTTAAAAGGTAAACAATAGATTAAAGGGAAATTTCTGAGATTCTCCATATAAAATGCCTAATTAGATATTCTGATCTAATTAGATATGGTTTAAAAGTAAAGAATTGCGGATATAAATGAGGAACTAATAATTACTCGAGTTTCCTTCCACCTTCCAACTGCTCTATTAACGTACATGCCTACTTATATAAAACCTTTTTACGGCCATTAATTAATCAGTTTGTTTTTACTTATTATTGAATGAAAAAAGCACTGTAGGTATTGTATTCCCAGCACTATTTACTTATCACCAAAATTACTAGTTTCAGGCAATTAAAGGCAAAAAAAATTAAGGTCGCCTCAACTTGGGTACATTCAACGGCCACTTTCTGGCATCTAAATATTTTTGTACAACTGGTTTCTCAAAAACTTGTCGATTCGCACTATGGAAATTCATTTTAGGGCGTTTTATAATATCTTGTGTCGGAGAGAACACTTCAAAATATTTTGATCGGGCGCTGTACATTTTCCGATACCTTTATAAAGTAGCCAAACCGCTATTCCAGGCTACATTAATTTAATCTATCTCTGTGCCAAATTTTATCCAGATCAAACATCCATTCATCCAAACTTACGCATTTATAATAGTAGTAAGATGTAAAATAAATAATTTATTTTTGAGCCGAGGAACCCTTTACATGTAGGTACTTGGAATATTGTGACACTGACCTCTCAATAACACAATATTGCGAAATGCAGAAGCCTGAAGTTGTATTTATGCTTGATTTATCTTCGATACAGTTCTGATAATATACTGAATTTTTTAAAGACATTTTGTACCAAAAAGTACACGTGATTTTGGGTATGGGAGGCGGAGATTAATCTAAAAAATGATAAAAAACATACGCTACATATATTACTACACGTGAATAATGGACCACCTCATTGGTAGGGCCTACAGCAGAAGGTAAATCCTTTTTCCAGACGTTTATAGAATCCACAACAGGTTATTTTGCATGTTCCATCAATATGTTATGAATAATCCAATAAAGTCTTTTTTTAAAGTTAACATTTTAATATGTAAACACCTACGTAAATCTTCTCTTAACTTTCGCTGACGCAGTTTGTGAACAAAATTAGAATAAAACAAATGTTTTCACTGATGGACTAAAGTATATGTGAGTGCTATTCAAACCACTACCTTTCCTATAATTATTAATAATTATATAATTACATATTTCACGTGACAATTAGATACTAATATAAGTTTTTTTTTTAATTAAATTTAAAATGTTCCAGAAGAAGTCTAAATAACTATGAAATAATTTGTAAATAAAATTTTCTTAATAAATAATATACATACTTAACACATTTTATAATATTACATGTTTATAAAAACGTAAAGATCTTACTGTAGATTTTCGTTAATCATCTTGGTTAAGAGTTGTGAAATATTTCAAAAAGAAATAGAAAAGAAATAAATATAAATGTAGTTCGAATATTTCTTCATGCTTATATATATATAACTTTTAAGCTTTCGCGTTCCATGACATAATATTATTTATGTATTTACGGGAATGAACGCGATCACGAAACGTCTGGCAATTCAGAGGTATGTACATATAATACCTTTTCGTGATCGCGTTAATTCCCGTAAATACGTAAATAATATTTCTTCATGTGTTACTAGATCTGCAAAAATGGAAGATATCTGCAAAGAAGGCGAACTGATCAGTTTCATTGATGCCATAAAAAGTGATAGCTACATGTGATCCCCATATTGCCCATTGTTGATATTGTTCCCCAGGGTTGTTTTGAAATGGAGTTGAAATATTTGTTGTATATATAAAGGCTTATTTACTTTCATTTTCGTACATAAAAAAATTCAATATTGAACATAATAATTCGAACATTTTGATTTTGTTAGTTAGTTACGGTTACGATGTACGCATGAGTTTTTTGTTTTGGTTCCATTTCATCAATTAAATTATATAAATGCGTCAGCACATTTGATAAAACGCACATCAAAATACCAGAGACTTTCTTCACACTTTCCGATTTCTGTATTGGAAGTTTAAATTGTTTCCATGCAATATTAGAAACTGGGCTTATATTTAGAAACAGATCGGTACATTCGATCGGTACGTGAGAAAGCATACCATGTCTAAAAACTGAATGTTTAATCCACAAATTACAACGCATGGTGATCAAGCGAGCAGCTGTTAATAATGACGGTTTCAGTAAAACATTACTTTTAAATTTTATTTTGAAATATTTCACACAAATCCAATGAACAAGGAAAAGTCAATGTCGACAGAATAGGAGTGTCCGTAACGCAATGCAAATTTTGAACTTTGTCCAGGACACCGTATTTGATTTTCTCCTTTCGAATTTTGTTCGTGTTAAGAATGGTTTGCAGACTTCAATTATAATGGTAGGTACTTCTAAGTCTATTACAGCAGATAAGCAATTTTTTTTTCTATCTCTAACGGCTGTATCTCCAGTTTCCTGTGAAGTGGAGGTGTTTCCCAAACCAGTTGAACATAAATCTGCTGAATTCTACTTCCTGTAAATGCTTGGGTTTTGTCTTTTGTGTACGATCATTAAGGTGACAATTATGGACCATGAGGGCTCATCAGAATTAGGGAAGAGCAGTTTTACAAACTTTTCCATAAAATTAAATGACTGGCTGCGATGAAAGTGCAAAGTGACAAATAAGATTCCATTTTTTATGCGTGAAATCTCAAAAATACTAACATAATAAATTACACTGAATAGTTTAAATTTATTTAAATGAACACTCCATTTTTTTCACGCTCTCGTTTTACTAGAATATATATTATTATTAAATTTAAAATATACACTATTTTTAATGTAATATGAAAAAAAAAGTTTTGAATATCATTGTTTTACCACAATTATGTAGATGTGTTGCGTTCCACTGCAATGTAAGTGGATCTAATAATACATATTAGCCACTTACAGTAATACGTAAGAGACGTCGTCTACCGCACGCTTAGCTCTTTCTCCTAATTCGTCTTACAACGATTCATTCTTTTATAAATGCATTATTCTGAGCGTGTTCTGGCTCAAAGGATCATGGATAATTATAGGATAAATACGGTTATGGTGTACTACTTATAAGTTATATTTTGAAAACGTGCATCCCGCCCTATTCTGACACTTCTCGAAACTGCCTTCAATTTACAATACAAATTTATTCAATAACTAGCAACCCGCCCCGGCTTCACACGGGTAGCAGAGATATCTTCTACAATCATCATCATATTTCAACTAATTTACACAATAACTTAACGAATTATATAACCCAAACCTTCCTCATGAATCGCTCTATATATTGGTGAAAACCGCATAAAAATCCGTTCAGTAGTTTTTGAGTTTATCGCGAACAGACAGACAGATAGATAGACAGACACGGTGGGGGACTTTGTTTTATAATATGTAGTGATAAGAAGGTATCACACATACATCTCTCAGTCGTGCATTCCTTGCATAATGCCGATTGATCTTTGATAGTCACGTAGGATTTAACATCAAAGTCAAGCACGTAGATTCTACATCAATGAAACGTGAACAACGAAGAGATTTTAGAATTGATGATAATGATAACGACAGGCAATCATCGACAATAACAATTATAGTCTATTACCAAAACAGTGTAACTTAAATCAATTAACTAAATATATTACTATGACAACACAGTTAACAGTCATAGATTTTTTCTTATTTTATTATTTTTGTGGCGACATCTTTTGGTTACTTATCAACTGTACAATCTACAGTGACGTAATGTTTGATACTCTTTGGTACGAGCCCTAATAAAAGTTCTAAAGTTGAAATATCCTAAACAGATCTGAGAAATAAATAGAAACTGGTTTCCTGCATAACTTACCTCGTTTTTCATATCATAATCGGTTATCACCCGTACTTACTTTAACATAATAATATACATTTGATATATACCTACCTACATCTGGAATTACCATTATAATATTAAAACTTTATTGATTAAATAACTATATTATGTAGTGAAAGTCTGTAAGTGCACTTACCTGGAGGGGGGGTAGGGCCCCCCTATTGCACGGTGTGGTCGACTGGTGATCAGGGGGCCAAAGGCTGCAGGGATTCTGGGAAGCTTCCTTCCTAGGGTATCCCGGGTCCCCTGCCATAGACTCACTTGTGACGGAACACCGTGTGGTTTTAGTCGGTTCGAGTCCGACATACCACTTCACCCTCGGTGAGGTGATGACCCGTGGGGGTTTCCACACGATAAAAAAAAAAAAAAAAAAGAAAGGTTTACCCTAGTATAGGCACCCATATATTTAAGCTAATTATTGTTATCTAAGATCTGTAATAATGTGTACCAACTATAAATGAATAAATGAATTATTATTATTATTATTATTATTACTTTGTATCAGCAAAACTCTCTTTAAAGATGTGAATATGTAAGGTACATAACAATCGTTCAAAGAACGTTCGCCGATGACTCAGCTACAAGATATTCTTCCGTGAATCCACAATACCACAGACCTGATAGGACGCCAAAATTGTTTCTGACGTCGTATCAGGATTAGCGGAGTGGAACTATATGTTTGGTTACCTCAAAGTTATTATTCTTGTCATTACATAGTGAATACTTACGAAAAACTCCGACGAACTATAAGTAGGTACATTATTATTAGTTGACAAAAACTTCATAACGTATTTATACAAATCCTAAATAATCCCCTTACGTTTTCCCTAACTAAGGAAACAGGCTACATTTTGACATATTATACATATAAAATAATAATAATAACTTGACATATCTCCAAGGGCGGATCCAGCAGCCTGCCTTGGGGGGGGGGGGGGAGAAAGAACTATAACCTCGACTATGTTTGACTCTCTATGGGCTACTGAAACTTAAAGGTACCAGGGAGTTTAGAATTTATTGGATGCAATTTTTCGTTTTTTAAGTTTTTATATAGTTTGACGTGGTTTTAGAAAGCTTAGGGGGGGCGCTTGCCCCTATCGCCCCCCCCCCCCCCCCCCCGTGGATCCGCCACTGCATATCTCACACACGGCCGTCTGAAGTCTGGTCCTAAACTAGGCAGAGCCTGTACTATGGTAACCAGACTCCTGATAAACATACATATATATGTCTAAATACATACATAATATAAATAAACTACAGCCAGACACAGAACAAATGATCAAGCTCATCACACAATTATTGTCCTGGGTGGGAATCGAACCCACGACCTCTAGCTCAGAAGTCAGGATCACTAACCACTAGACCAACAGGACAGTCATAGTATAAAATTTCATAATAACTTTCACCATGTAGATAAAATCTGTTCTATCGATATCACTCGATATAAGTTTTTATATATTTTGCAACTAGTGTTAAGCATCGTGTGCCTCATAGACAAACCCATTCAGTTAATTGCCTGCTCCTTAAACGAATAACTCTCTATTAGATAATTAATTAATAGACAGTTTTTGAAGGACCGTAGACGGTTTTCTAGAAAAACGGTTTGAAAATTTTTTGCTCTCTGTAGAGTAAGTTAGATTTTCCCTCTTAAAGCTAAATGAGCCTTGAGCAGTGTTAGTCTCTTTGATTTGGATCAAGTGGTCATTTATTAGTTATTTTGAATATATTCTTATTACTTATTTAATTTTAAAAAGCTATAAAATGTAAGAGCGTGCAAAAATATCAAAAACTAACCGTCCCCGCAGTTTCACCTGCGTTTATGGTCACTGCTCCGCTCCTATTGGTCGTAGCATGATGTTATATAGCCTATAGCCTTCCTCAATAAATGGGCTATCCAACACTAAAATATGTTTTTAATTCGAACCAGTAGTTCCTGAGATTAACGCGTTCAACCAAACAAACAAACAAACTCTTCAGCTCTATAATATTAGTATAGATAGATTAAATGTAGGTAATAGTTACCTATAGCACAACATGGTTACTAAACAACTTAACGAACGACCAACGATTTACTAATAAATTCGAACATTATTCATTATACATTACATTGCGTGTGCGAAACATAAGAATCTTTCAGAACTTTTTCTGTTTTACACTTCAGACGTGCGATGACCAAACTTCAATCACACAACATAATACTGGTCTGTGAAAAAAATATACACTGTATAATGCAAAGAGATACAATGTTACGTACATTCAAATACATATCCATTATATCTATTATATCGTGTAGGCGTGCATATTTGGTTCATCGTTTTTTGACTTGCGAAAGAGATGACAATTTGGTTAAGTTCCTTCATCTTACGGACAATACGATTATGTAGTCACGGAATAAAATAACACCAATTGATTAAAATGTTCTTGAATACCCCCCACATATATGTATATTTCTCAATGACAATATCATCAGGAGTACTGACGTAAACTGCAGTGCGTGAAAGAGTAAGTCTTAGAAAAACCCATAATTAAGTAACACACCTAGAGTTATTGTGCTTTCCGGAGCAATATAGCCATTAAAAAACCAATAAAAAAAAATAGGCGGTCGTGAGACTGCCGACAGAAGTGAAAACTTAAACGAAACGACAAACTTAAAACGTCACCTTAGCAGGTTGATGACATTAATTAATAAGGAGCTGACAGAACTCAATGTTTAGATTAGCGCCCTCTAGTGTATTTATACATGTATTATTAGCGTGACGGTCACGAGTTCAGTGATTTTTCTCGATAGCAAAAGTGCCTAAACGTGCCTAAAGAAGTTTTCACTTCAATAATAATTTTCTGCTATTCCTGCTAACCCTACGTGCACTAGGAAATATAGTCGAAACGATGTCGTCACGAATATACAGAAAGTATAAACATAAGCATCATGTCACGAGTACAATTCAAGCATTAAGCATTCTTCGTAAAATGATAACTATGATGTATTTAGAGACGCTTTATATTTCAAGGTAGGAACATCGTCGTTTATCAATCTTAATCGCATGAGATTATACAAATTTATTCTACGAAAATGGAATCTTAAAGGTACTGGACTAAATTGTTTATTGGCAACACCTTGTACTCGCTACACTATTCGTCGACGACTTCGAGCGTAATTGATCCGACAGCAACTAGTATTTGTACAACATTGCGGTTATACTTCGGGGTCATCCCTTTGGAAGCAACTACAAAGGGTCTTTGAGCATTACGGCCAATGCCCTGCAGGAATTCTGCCAAACTTATAACAGAGCATCGTTATAATGCGTTTAACGTGGCTATTTGTAGATATCGATAATATATAACATTTTGTTTATAAACACCTTCAAGATTGTAAAATTTGATAAGTTCAATTAGTATTAATCATGTAACATGCAACGGAACAGAAACAATTTACTATAAATTTAATTTGGGAAGTAAATAGTTTGCGCACCGCGGACTGCGGCACATAACTTTATACTCATTCACAATTATATTAAAAGTAATCTTTTTACTTTTAATATCATTGTGTATTTATGTATTTTCCTCTGTTTACTTATAATATCATTGCTCATACACATACCTACGTAAAAAAATTGGTGGTTGGGGTTTGGTTAAATTATATAAATATGGTTAAATTCTGGCTCCTTTTGTCAAACATGTTTATATCTATCTGCTCTGAAGACGTCAGCAATCATTTCTTCTTTTTCTGATTCAAGAATTTTTAGGCCATCGGCGAATTATAGGCATTAGAAATCCTTGCCTTGTGTATATCATTAAAAATATTACAATAAGCTCTAAGGAACCCAAATTACTTCCGCGCCGATGTAAGTGAGATACGGTTCAAATCAACTTCTTTAAATTCAGGTCTGTCTTTCATGTAAAAAGGGAAAAACTACAACAGCTAACTTTTAAACTTTCGCGTTCCATGATAATATAATTATGTTGACGGGAATTAACCGAAACCTGATCGCGTAGGTATTTAGAAGGTCTTTCACTTCAACTGAAGGTTCTTCAGCCACCCGCATGAAATATCAAAAATGTGCGGGTGGATGAAGAACCTACTACCTCACGGATACGACGACGGAGGGCGGGCACCACTTAGCCAGTCACCCCGTGACCACGGCCAGTGTAACTTGGTCGAAACGTCAGGCAAATCAAAGTTATAATAATACCTTTTAAATAAGTGAACATAATGATAGTCTCATAGTACAACCTAATTATGTAATTAATTTTAAAAATAAATGTAAATAAAATCAAAGATTTTTAAAATTCGAACTGGACTGCGCTTATCAGCGCGCTAGTGGCGCGCGCGTCGACACGAGGAACGATAGAAACACCATATCTTTAAATGTTCAATTACTTTTTCGGTCAAAAACAAAATGGTCGCCTTGTATTAATTGTTGTGTTAAATTTCAACGTTCCAGCTAGTAAGACACCGTCAACAGCGGTATTTTGGTGCGCGTCCTCTTGCAGTAACACTATGTCGCCTGGCATACCTCTACTCCTTCTTCCAGTGTTTAACCAATACCAGTAAACCTAGTTCCCGTTTAGACTTGGGAATAAATCAGTTTAAAACATGCAAGCGGATAAAAGCTTGTAGGTGGACGTGTACAGTATGAGGGAATCGTCCATAAATATTGTTATCCTACGTAGGTAGCTAACTCTCTTGCTGAAAACCACAACGTAATAGTTGCTACTTCGACTAGGTGTTACCTGTACCCCGGGCAGAGGCGTAGCTACCGCCGTATCAGCCGTGTCAATGATACGGGGCCCCCGGGCTACAGAGGCCCCTAAGGTGTGTAAGCAAAAATTAATAAAATGTTATCCACAATGTCACTTAATATCGTACTGCCCGTGAAAAAACATATAAAACTGTCATACGTGCCTATAGACTTTTCATTTCAGAAATGACAAAAGTCAGAAAAGCAATTTTTTTTTCCCGGGTTACGAGGTTAAGCGTGCGCCCAAAAGTTGGCAACATTTTTGTATCTTTTGTGAGAAATCTTTACCCTTCATTTGGCCCCCAACTAATTTTGATACAGGGCCCCTCCAAGGCAAGCTACACGACAGACCCCGGGTTTGCAAATCTATCACCATTCCATATCATTAAAATACAGCAGAATAAACGAAAAAAAATAAAGGCGGAGCACTTCTGGAATGTTGTTTACCAAATAAAAATATTTTTATTTAAATTATCAATTTTATCTTTATAGTACGTTTCTTAGCCTCCACTAAACCTCATGTTAAAGCGAATGGTATGGTTTATTTTTGGACATAATCACGGAATAAGGAAGTGCGAAGAGTTCTCGTTATAATATACATCTAATAAATATGCATGACTGATACCATCTCAGTCATTGAACTCGATTGAATGCAGTTAACAACTTGATAGAATGCATCTGTAAACCACTTCGTTTATGCAAAGTTCCTAAATCGATAATGTTCAATATATTATGCTCATGTCTATTTTTAGAAATAAATTTGTTTTAGATACTCTGTTCTTAGTGCATAGTTTATGCATATGATTTACAACTTGGATTACTCGAAAACAAGGATAAAGATTCCAAGATCGTGTGAAACTACATATAAATACTTACCTACTAAAAACAGAGTCACGTTCAGATTACTACAGATACATTTTGTCTGCATATTTCGAGATACTTTAGTTTAGCACCTTTAAGTTATTACAAGGTCGAAGTATCAGTTGTGAACTCGTGACATACTTACATTAGAGAAGCGAATAAAAGACTGTAGACTAGAAAAAGTCTGTTAGTGCGATATAAAAATAAAGCCCGTCTTTTAGTAAGCAGGCACTGAAACTTTGAACCACCGAAGCTTGTGGGTCTGCTAGAGTTTTCGGGGACTTCTTTCCTAGGTTATATCGGAGTCCCTCGCAAAAGATCCACTTACGACGGCACACCGTTTTAGTCGATTCGATCGCGACATACCCTTAGCTCCAAATTATAAATATTTAAATAAAATAATACATACCCCATTTATAGTATCTTTTAAAACTAAGGCAAAAAAGTCATTCCAAAACTTGAGCTTTCACGAGAGAAAATTTCATTGTAACTGCGTAGTATCCTAAATGAGTATGAATCCATACACTCCCCAAAAATTAAGACATAAACCGGTATACAAGTGGTAGGTACACATGAGAAAACAGCACACAAATTAGCGTTAAGTATATTAGTAAGAGACTGAATACTATGCTATTTGTGTGAGACTGTAGAATTAACGAAACATATTCTGGAAAGGGCTCATCCCGTCCTAGCGAGCACCTGTGAACACAAAAATATTAACCAGGTGCGATATGAGGTCCCTCTGTAAGATGTTTCCACCATGGATGTGTGAATTTTGCTGTTTGGATTCTTGCGTAAACAATTGAGTGTCATGTCTACTGTTAACTTTATCAGCAAAAATAAGATCAATAAACTGTAACAGTGGGTTTTTCACAGGTTGTGGTTCAGTAGGAAGGCGATTATTTAAGTACTATGGATGGCCATCTAACAATTGCAACCCACTACTGTAACATAAATTATCTGTGAAAGTGATCTTAAGCGCCATACTGACGTATAGAGACTTCAATAAATTACAAATTACCGTAATAAAACCATAACTTCATAGTTTGCGGCAATTATATTTCTGTATCACAATAGCATCAATAAAAAGGGCTGCTTTATAGGCAAAACTTTCTAATATAGCCAAATAATGGGGTAAACGAAATAGCAGTGGTGTGCAGCTTGTTTCAGACACTTGCAACAACAGAACTAATATTTGCAGGTTGCCAGTGTTGAAAACAATGGAAGGGTCTAAAAGTAAAGTATGCATAATTACAATAATATCTGTCAATCTTCTTAATGAATGAAAAGAAAAACGTACTTATCGCAAGAAGAACTACAATATAAAGTTATCTGAGGGGTGTAATCTCCTCTAACATAGTAGAAATTACATTACGTAAGTTTAGAGAATTATACTAGCATAGGTAGTAGGTACTGTTCTTTTCTGCTCTTGAATAATGTCACCAGCACCAGCAGTCTCCCGGGGAACTGGGTAGGTACGAGTAATTATAGGCCGTGTAATTGTTGCTGTCTAGATCTGTCTGGATGGTGTAAAAAACAAAGTTATTGTACACAGACGCTAGTATAATATACATAGAGGCTGACTGTTCAGCAAAATAGCATTGGCGAGTATGCGATGTATCAATGTATGTCATGGACTACGGTCAATGTTTTAGAAAACGAAATACAAATAGTTTAAACGATAAATTTTAACCATCTAGATATTCACTTGTCGTACTTAGCTCATTTAGACAGCATTAGATGCTCATAGAAAGCGGTACATATGCGGTCATTAGTACGAAATCGACAATAAACAGTTGTTAAATGGACTTCTTGCGTTTATGAGAAATATTCTAACAATTCAATAAATGGCTATTCAGTTTTTATGATAAGCTAGTTCATATTTTTATGAGACAAGACACACCAAAGTTTGTACTTACTCAGATTTATGACATTTTAGGCCGCTCCCGCTTTGTACCTTGCTCATGTATTGAGGATTCTAGAAACGTTCTAAAATTTTGTTTTTCAACCGTGTTTTTAGTCAAAAAGGAGCTATGAGGCATCTAGACTTTCATGTAAAAATGTAAAAAAAGAAAAAAAAATCAACTACCACGCGTAACATAACATAATAAAAAACAAAAGTAAAAAAAAAACTAATTCTACTTACACTATACATTAAATACAATAATACCTATATTCACAGCAGACAGAAAGTCATAAATTAACATAACAAACAAACTTTACTGGGTAATTAGAAAATATCCTGGCAACATTGACGAAGGCTAACACTCAGACCTTTCACTTTTCTTTATTCATTGCCATTGATTGTCCTATTTTACCCGTCGATAAATAAGACAATTACCATTTGCTGGTTTAAGATGGGAAACATTTAAACGTACAATTAAACGTGTACTAAGGTCGCTCACACCTTGATCGCTTCCGAAGGCGATCGTGACTGGCATCCTAAATTCGATTTCTATTGTTAATACTTGTATTGTTGATCTAAAGGCAATGCGCAATGGTTCAAAGTTATTGTAATTACCGTTGCATCCAAAACGCTCTTTAGATATATGTTAGGTAAGCATTTCCTTCTTATAATGCCTACGATCATAAATCATAACACATTTAAACTTGTAAATAATGTAAAAGATTACGTATTTTCAGCCATACAAGAAAGGATTCAAATTAACTACATTCAAAACAATAAAATTATCCAAAATATCAAATTGGAATAATAGGATGAATATAATTAAAAATAATATGGTACTGAAAGGATATTCTCTCGTCATTTGCACGTTATACTATCTAAATTTCGAACGTAAAACGCTAAAATTTTTAATTTAGTTTTCTACTTTGTTTTAATATCCGGTTCATAAAATAAATAGACATTTCCTAAGCTACTCTAGCAAGTTAATTTGGCATACACAAAGGCGTCAAAATAAATACGATTGGCGGGCAAAGATCAAGGAAGGTAAAGTGAATACAATTTGTGAAATTACAAACGTACATATTGTTGCCATAATCTATATAAAAAAATACGTAACTTAGTATTTATTTGGAAGGATCTATTACATTTTACATTGGCTTGATAATCAACTAACATTTTAACAAGTTTTACAAGCATCCCTACAAATATTATCTAATCTTAATATTATAATGACTTCAAAATTCAAACAATGCTAACTAATCGTGATATTCGAAGTGCAAATGATTTCAAGTAAGTAGGTACCTAACCTAACCACTAGTTCCGTCATAATTATTATTGAATAATGGTTCGTGGGAAAAATCAACATGACCAGATGGTTATCTTTATGGTCTGAAAAGCTTTTTACGTAATTTGCACGGGACATAATAGTTAATTACTCAAATTTTCTCGCTCTAATTATCAACCTCAGATTAACATTGACGGTAATCAGTGTTTAGCCACAAATGAAGAAATTCTCACACTACCTATACAGGGCAGGTACGCTTAGGTTCCGTCTCTATTGTAATTGACTTGAACAAAGGAAACTTTCTATAATATCAAGAGATAGCCTATAGAATTAGTACATAAATTAAAGTCACACCTTACAGTGCTCTCAGTGTATATTGGAACACACTCTGAGTTTCTTATGTTTAAAAAAATATAACACTCGAAATTCAAACATTTATGAGCGGCCAGGAGCGCAGAACTTTCAGTGTGCCCTATGTGTAACTACCTGGCGACGCGTTGCTGTGGCTAAATAAGCAGAGCTAATACAAACTGCGCTTTGAATTTGGCAATAGCGAATGGCCCAGAAGTGAGTCATCGTATTAAGGAGGCAGGCAGGCTTTATGTTTGTTTGTTCCTTAACTGAAATATACAACTACTACAGAATTTATAAAAGCTGTGAATATTACCAACATTAAAGAACATTGCCAAAAAACTACCAAGTACTCAAGTCGTTGGAATCGCCATACATAAAAGTTGGTTAATTTTTATGTATGGCTTCGCTCGTGTGTGTATATTTATATATTTTACGCGGAACCCTAACTCTTTTTTCAAAATAAAAGAAGCATAAGTTACTCCTTATAATACTAGCTATCTGGCAGTGAAAGTTCCGTGGAAATCGGTGAACTCATTCCGGAGATTAGCCGAACAAACAGACAGACAAAAATTAAAAAACCTGATTTTTAGGCATAAGTAAGATGTACGAGGGCTACACTGAAAATTTCGGGAATCAAGGAAGTGACACAACATTACTATTTAAAAATGTATTTATTGCTTTTCGAAGTATTCTCCGCGAAATTTGACACATTTTCCATACGATGGAACCAATCATTGAAGCAACCATTCCATTGGGAAGTTGGGGTCTCCAAAATGGCCGTTTTGTAGGCGTCCACAGCTTCTTCAGATGATGAAAATCTCTGACCACGCAATTTATTCTTTATTTTAGGGAAAGTATAGAAATCATTAGGGCTTAGGTCGGGACTGTATGGCGGATGGTCTAATAATTCTATGTTTTCTTGCTCTAAAAACTCTTTTGTTATGTGCGCGGTGTGAGAACTCGCATTGTCGTGATGGAGGATGATGCGGCGGTTGCAGTTCTCTTTACGGAGTTGGGAAACGACCTGTGGCAAACAAATGCTAGCATACCATTCTGCATTAACCGTTCTTTGTCCCTCAAGAGGAATAGTCGCAACATGGCCGGTTTTGGAGACAAACGTGGCCACCATTTTTTTGCAACACTCCGTGAACGAACAATTTTAGTTGGCTTTGACTCATTTTCGAACACCCAAACTCGTGACTGGTTTTTTGTTTCGGGTTCGTACGCGTATATCCAGGATTCGTCACCTGATACAATGTTGTATACAGCATTTGAAGATCCTGCGTGGAATCTTTCGAGAGTTCTGACGCACCAAGTAACGCGAGCCGCTTTTTGCTCTTCACGGAGCAAATGCGGTATCCATCGGGAAAACAACTTTTTTACACCTAATTGTTCATGCAAGATTATTTGTATTTGACTCATGCCAATGTCTAAATTTGCCTGAATTTCGCGGTATGTCACATGTCGATCTTCCTCAATCAGCTTACGCACAGCATCAACGTTTTCTTGGGTGACTGCAGTTTTTGGACGACCTTGACGGGGATCATCACTGAGCTTGACGCGTCCACGTTGAAATTCAGCAAACCAGCGATAAATTGTGGTTTTGGATGGGGCTTCATCACCAAACGCAGAAAGCATCCAGTCAACACACAGTTTTTGTGTTAAACCGCTTCGAAAGTCATAATAAATCATCGCCCTTGAATTTTCTCGAGTCAATTCCATTTTCTCAACGACTAAACAAGTTTGTGAGAAGACCGAGAATCTTTTTTTTGAAATAAATAAATGGTATTCGATTTTTAAAACCAAGGAGTTTTCATTTAAAAAGATTTTAATATGATAGGAATAGTGGAAATATTCCATTCCCGATACTTTTAGTGTAAATAACTGTATGAGCTTAAAAAACTGTTATTTTGACATTACAAACAGACACTTCAATTTTATTTATTTGTATTGATATTACCGGATTCCTACTCAAAAATGGCTAGACCGATTTAGAAAAATCTATGTTGTCTAAAAGGGTGTATTTTCTAGTTGATCCCATTGTAATCAGGTCGGGATCTGGTGCTGGGATCCTGAAGAAATCGCGGGAACTCTTCCAATATTGAAGGTAAAACTATGGCGAATTGAGTATTTTTTTATAGTACTTAACTCGCGCATTTACTCTCCTAAAGCACCAGTTGGTGAAGTGAAACTGACGATCCGATGAAGACCACAAATGGCTACCGGAACTACTTAATAATAAGTAGTTCAGGTAACAATGAATATGCGAATTACCAAGAGAACTCCTCAACAAAAAGCTAAGCTATAAAATATATGTTCTAATGTGATCTTTCCTAGTTTATTTTTTCTTTTCTACTTAAATCTAGTGCACCTATTCACTCATTCTGCACTACCCTAAGGTAGACTGGTAGTAAATGTGTACGGCATTAAGTCCGCCATTGTACATTATTTTTGGCCATAAAGTGTCAAATAAAAAAAGAAAAATAAAAAGCAATATTTTGTAAACGGTGATAAACTGATGAGCAGTTGACATTAGGACTTTAAGGGTGAAAAATTAAGGCATGAATGATTTAGGCGCATTGAAGTCGGTTACACTTTTTTAAAAGAAAATTATTTACAAACCCAATGACAAAGTCTGTCACTGACAAAAAATGCCAAATTTGTAAGGTTAAACACGTCATACCCAATCAAATAGACTTTTAAATCCGTTTTCCGTTTTAATTATGTGTCCGTGTAATTATGTCGTTTATCAGTGATTATGACGACATTCTTCCTTTCCTCTATTCCACATGGCCAGAGAGAGTGCGACATACAAGGAAACACGAATATCGTATTAGACTGCACTGCCGTGACCAACCGTCATCATTTCTTTGTGCAACCGCATTGACTTCAAAAATAATAGGTATAGGACCTATAATCGATTGCAAAAGTGCACGTGCAATGTTGTCAAGCCTTTCAACCGTGCAGTTGACAAACCGTTTCTCTTTTCAAATGAACATACAAAGGACTTTTAGGGTTACCATTGCCTTATTTAAAGTTGATGTTAGGTTTTTAATTTAAATAGAAAGCTGACTAAAGCAAGGTTTATCTGAATTCGTAATAAATAAAATATTTAAATAAGCACACTCAATATTTTTTAATTGGTGACCTACATTATAAAAAGAAATTACGTACATAGCTCCTTTTCACAAGTCAGTACTTCGTAAAAGATAGGCGCTGAAAGTCGGAAATTCGCAACATCACCTAACCATCGATTTAAAATTTACGATTCCATAAAACCTCTGAACCGGAAATAGTTGGTGGCAACAACTAACAACGTAGACAGATTCTCTATTTGCGTTACACACCTATTTGCATTACACACCTATTTGCATAATCATTATAGCGTTTTGTTTACAACTTTCCATTTCATTCAAAAGAAAGTATCGGTTTCCTTTGTCCCTTCATATATTTGAGGAGCTGGGGAACAAAAGCGGACTTGTCCACTGTACTCGAATTTTTTATTTTTATTTTTTTGCACTCTTTAAGCTCATATCTATCGAACCCCGGAGTATTGTGTATCAAAAGCGGTCCGATCTTAGAGAAAAAAATTGTTAAAAATGATGATTTCGTTCAAAAGCGGACTTGTCCTGTTAGAAATTTATTAAAATTCTAAGGGATTTTTTCTCCAATCAAAACCGGACAAAAACGTAAGGAGAATTGCCGTTAGTACGAAAAATGTCAAACAAAACCGGACAAGTCTAAAAAAATCATTGTTTTTTTGTTATGATATCCCTAAATCAGTTGTGGCAACACTGCTAAATTAAAAAAAAAGATAATCAGCTGTGTGACGGTCATTGCTTTCGTAATTTTGAGAAGAATTTTCCTAGAAAACCGACAAAATTATGGACGGAATCGAAGAAATAGTGGCCAATATAAATGACGGCTCACGTAAACGAAAAAAAACAGGACGGCAAGCGCAAAACAACAGGGAATCGAAGTGAGTGTAAAATTATACCTACCGGTGCGTGTTTGTTATTATTCTAACCTATGATGAATTTAAAATTGCTATTATTTTGTTTTAGGTACGCAGATAAAGACCCCCTTGCTTTGAATTTCGTGTCTGCGTGTGAACATAACAAGGGAAAATTTAAGTGCCAGACTTTGACATTAAACGAAATTGTTTACAACCGCAAACTACTATATGAAAAAATTGGCAAAAAATTACAGGATATTTACTTGTCACGGCTCATATCACCATGCCCCATAGAAAGAGAAAGATCGAGAGAGGAATCTCGCAAACCGCAGAGGAATAAGTACTTTGTGACATACTTTCTCTTCCGTGATTCAAAAAGGTTAGTAAAAGTATGCAAATCTTTTTTTTTGGCTGCTCTTGGGCTCAGTAAGCACAGGGTAAACTTAATTGCGAGCAAATTATATGAAGGCAAAACGCCACTTGACGGCAGAGGAGGAGACAGGAAAAGTTTCAAAAGTATTGATAAAAAGGAATCTGTAAGAAAATTTCTCGGTGGTTTGCCAGCAAAGGAGTCACATTACAATCGAAATAAATCAAAAAGAGTGTACCTGTCATACGAGCTAAACGTAAAAAAGTTGTGGGAGTTGTACAATAATTCAGCGACTGATGATTTGAAAGTCTCACAAACGATGTTCCGAAATGTATTTGAGAACGATTTTAATATTGGGTTTGCGTCACCATCTTCCGACATATGTAGTACCTGCGAACTGCTGAAAAATAGGCAGAAGACTGAAAATAATCCTGAAGAACTTCAATCATTGAAACTTCAACTCCGAGTTCATAAAGCTAGAGCCAAAGCGTTCTTTTCCCTTACCAAAGAAAAACCTGAAAATTCTATGACAATATGTTTTGATCTCCAACAAATTCAATCCCTTCCTAAAACGCCAATCCAGGAATGTTTTTATTTACGACAAGTTGGACTTTATTCTTTCTGCATTACTGATATGCCTACAAAGGAGCCACATTTCTTCATATGGACAGAAAACCAAGCTAAAAAAGGCGCCACCGAAATTGCGTCTGCCCTTTTAACATACCTGATGTTTACTGATTTTTCTGAAGTGGAAGTTTTACGCCTTTTTTCGGACGGGTGTGGAGGTCAAAATAAAAATGCACATGTCGTCCACACTTTGATTTTCTGGTTGAAAAACTACGCCCCTCAAAATGTCGCCAAAATCGTACTAACCTTTCCTGTACGCGGTCACAGCTTCTTGCCGGCGGATCGAGTGTTCGGGAGGGTCGAAAAGGATTTGCGGAAGATGCCTTTCATTTTGGATCCAAAAAAATATCATGAGGTTTACGCAAAGCATGGCAAAGTTCATATTTTAGCTGAAAACTGGAACCTTTACAACGTCAAAAACCTTGAAGACTATTACAAGAAAGTGGAAAGTATTCGTGATGCAAAGAGAATAATAATAGAAAGAAAGTCAACCATCATCCAAACAGAAACTCCTAGTCAATCTCAACAATCAACACGAAGAAGGCAGGGCCGTAGTCGTGGCAGAGCACGTGGCCGAGGCACTGCAAACATACGAAGAGATCCTACTGCACGTTTAAATCACGTAAACTTTGGTGTGAAAGTCTTAAACACCTATTATGGAGATGAATCATCAGAAAATGCTGTATCATTGTTAAAAATGACAAAAAACCATCCGAGTTTACTACAAAGATTTTCAATGGTTAATGAACTAAAACCAAACAAGAAAAAAGATGTTGAAACACTCTTAAAGAAACAATTCGGAGATAATTGGATGGATAATCAAGAGCTTGATTGGTTTAAAAACAATATATTCCATACCTCACCAGTGGCAATTGCTGAAACAAGTCAAATAAATGACGAAGACGACGACCACAGTGACGATTGTGACTGTTGCGAACCAGATGTGGGAAAGTTCATATAATTTTTAAATAAAAAAATACAATAATAGAATCTAGTTTTCTTTCATAACCGGACATGTCCATAACTCTTTCAATCATAACCGGAGTTGTCCACCTTTTGTAATCAAAACCGGACTTGTCCATTACAAAAAAAATAAAAAAAAATTGAAAACGCATAGTTTTATGACCAACAAGCAGGCTATTAGTTATGTTGTATTAAATACTAATTATACTGAAATGCACAAAATTACAGCCCATATGCATATACCTATTTCAGTTTTTTTTGCTCTAGTGTAAAATTTGATTAATTGGACAAGTCCGCTTTTGTTCCCCAGCTCCTCATTTTAAACAAGGAACCAAATATTGTAACCAAGTATTGTTGTATCATACTTTGTGGAATATAATTTTTTGTCCAAATAGTTTCTAGTTTATGTTCCTCATCGTTCGAAAACTTGTAAGTTATGTATACTAGCTAAGTATGGACTATAATTAGAGTGTCCCAGCAGTTTGATTCCAGCTTGGTGCAAATAGTCCGTAGTTTTGCCATATCGAAATGCAGGGCTGTTATCTTGATGCAAAAGCCAAGTATCGCGTCTCGAGTTTGGTCGTTCATTTTTTAAGACTTCTAATACTTGAGGTAAACATTCCTCTGTCATACCATGCAGCAGTAACAGTCTGTCCTTTATCTTCAAGAACAAGCGTAGTCAATATTCCTCTTAGTAAAAAATACAGCAACCATTCTTTTCTTTACGGGTCGGGACATTTTCACAGACGTTGGCGGTGGTTCATTTTCAAAAACCTACACTTTACTCTGGGATTTTGTAGAAACATGTCAATTTTTTGCGAGATTTATTTTATGCCAGTTCGTGCTACAGGTGTAGCACGGCTTGGCACTTCTGGTCCAGGCCGTCGTCTATCTAGTATCTATACATATATATCGATCGGTATTCGTATCCAGTACACGATATTACTTTTACTTTTTTCTTACTTACACGATTTATTATTTAAAATCTAATTATTAGCCTGCTTTCAACGAAGATTTGAAAAAAATGCATCCAAAGGCATTCCTAGTGGGAGGTACAAATGTTTTGATATTCCTATTGATGGCAACGTTAAACGTACCTACTTAATAAAAATGTTATTAACGGAAGATGATTAACCTGAAGCTGCTACTATTATGTATTCTGTGGCTGAAGTGAAATAAAAAAATCCACAAGTTAAAGATCATCTTGTCCGGGATTTAAAACGATGGCTTTCACGTCGTAGTTTCCCTGTTTCACAGATAACATAATACTATACTAGTATCTGTTTCAGGTAATTGATAATTATGTTGTCTTCCTAACTGCGGAATCTCAACATCATTACAAAGAGAAAGACACTACTGTTTGGCGACAAATTGATATTAAAGTTTAAAATTAACCAGTTGCTACAAAATTTATCTCCACTCGAATCCGGAGCAGTAGCAATCGATACAGAGCAAAACAGTTTGAAGTGGCTAGCCGAAAGACATTTTAGAATCACAGTATCGGGATGCATTTTTTTCCCAATTACAGATTTGACTAATTTAATTAAAATTTGCGTCTTATTGTTATTAAAATAAATATTAATTTACGTGAAAAAAAAAATCGCATTCTTGTCAACTTGGAGTTTTATAAAAGGCACAAATTGTCCACCATCCTCCTATTGTATCGACTGTCATGTACAATATGCGAATTTGTTTTCACAATAAGTAATATTTATTTTAATAATAATAAGACGCAAGTTTAAGATGATTAATTTAAATACCTAAGTATGCCTACCTATTTATTTATTCACATTTTGAACGACATTGAAATATCTGTATATAAACACAGGTATATAAGAAGTATATAAGAAGTAATCCATTCCAATTTAAATCTTGAGATGTCAAAGTAGGTCAAATTATACAGAAATGTTTATGCAGTCTAATTCTCATAATACAACGCGAACTATCAACATTATCAGGAAGCAAGACAATCTGATTGAAACAATAATAATATTTAATATGCTAGCCTTTTTTCCCATGTTTGATAACACTATAATTATTTCCGTAAGACTTTCTACGATGAAGACTATCTTGTATTATACAATAGTTGCGTGTCAAACTGAATTTGTTCAACGAAAAGTCAGATTAAGCAGCTAAGATGTTTTTTATCTTCACATTGGCACAAGTATTGTGAAATTTTCTGTATAAATAAACCTGTATAAATTTATGTATTAATGATTATTATTTTTGAAGTGAAAACTCCTTTTGGCACGTTTGTGCACTTTTGGTATGGGGAAAAAGCACTGAACTCATGACTGTCACGCCAATAATACATATATAGATCCACTAGAGGGCGCTTATCTAAACATTGAGTTCTGTCAGTTCCTTATGCCACAAACCTGCTAATGTGATATTTTAAGTTCGTCGTTTTGTTTAGTAGTAGTTTTTACTTCTGTCGGCAGTCCCATGACTGCCTAGTTTTTTTTTTAAACACAAATCTTTTTAATCTATCATTCGGTATTTTTTTCACCCTCGGGGTGACTGCTATTCAACAAGCAAACGTAGGTCAGCCGAGGTTCCTTTTTTCAGTGCTCAACACTCGCTTCGGAACATAAACAAAACTGCACATCATCATGTATTAACAATGATGAATTTCCGTGCATTAAGAGTTTCCACAATACTTACATATTATTTTCACTTGAGTATGGTGTGCCATCTCCATAAATGTGGACTTATTCTGTTTCTAGCTCTTCATTTACCTACTTCTGATTAGTTCTGATTAACTAAAACTTAACTTCGGTAAGGTGACGATCCGTGAGCATCCGCTTATTTAACAAGACTTTTTAAATTCTTTTTTACATTATATTTCTATTTAAATAATATAGGCACCTGGAATGAAATTTGTTATTTACTGTTTTCTATAGAACTAAACTGTTATTTTCTTTAAAACCGCAGTTTACCAGTTGAAAACTGATATTTATTTCTCATGTAGTTAAGCAACAGCGTTCCGAAGAGAAATCTTAATCACCCGTTTTCTCACAGAGCAGCCGCAGTGTCACAATTTGTATTAAAAACAATAATCAGACGCTTTCATATTAGGTACTATTATCGAATCAAAGTAAGCGTACATACGTCCTTACTTAATTATCTCATAGGAATGTATACAGTATAATATTAGGTACATTAAACATAATAAATAAGCGCAATTATTGATTACACATAAAAAATAAAATTAAAATCAAACTTTAATCCAAAAATAAAAGATTAACTTTCACTCGAACTTCACTTTCGATTTGATTCACGCCGTCAAAGATTTAAAAAGTTAGCGTATCGCTAAATTTAAAAAAAAACAGGTGGTGCGTCACGATCACTGATCGTTGACACCGGTGGGGTTCATTTTTAAACGACGAATTAAAGGTGACTTCATTTGAAATGAAATAAAAACAAAGACAATTTCACTTTCATTTAAACAGCGGGCGGGTGTGTCCGATAAATGGAAAAAGTATAAAAACTTCGAAATGTTTTTATTCGACTTCCAATGGAAATGGAATGTTTTCTACTAAAAGTGTACCCTAATATTCGTATGCCATTTTAGGAGACATGACATGTTTGGATTCGTTATTCAAATCTTGCATGCGTTTTAACTTCATAGCTCATAGGTTTTTCAAGTAATTGATAAAAGATTAATGTCATATTGAATGTATTTTTACTAAGTATGATTTGACCAGTATTAAACTTCTTAAGAGCTTGCAACTGTATTGCGTGCAATTGTATGTAGGTACGTATTGTATTTTTCGTAAATTCATGTTTGTTCTTAATTTGAAATTAAATAGCCTTGTATAGAATGCATTTCACATTCTTTAAGTCTGTCACCTTGCTTATAATGCAAGGTAAGCAGGCGTGTTAGCAGCTGTCTAAATAATAATTGTAAGTTAAAAAAATATTAATAAGTAATATAGACAAGGTCCACCGGATTTAAAATGCATTTACAGATAATGTTACGTACTCATTAAAATCTTGGGTTTGATTCCCGGCTGAGGCAAACTGTTAGGTATTGGATTTTTTTGTTAGGACTCAGTAGTAACCACTGAGTCTCAATGCGGGCTTGGTAGACGGCAATAATCTTACTTACGTGGGATCACACATATAGCAAGCAAGCGTAATATTTGTGTATTATTATATGTATGTTATGTACATAAGTTATGTGTACAGAGGCATGTTATGTAACATTACGTACCTACTTCTGCTTGCCTCTTTGCTGATATACAAGATGCAAGCGTAAAGGCTTAGAATGTGCCTAAGAATCAAATGGAAATCATAGAATCAAAAGTAATTCCTATTTTAAATTAAGAATTCGCTTGTTTCTGTCCTTATACTTAATAAGACAATAATACACCTATTTTATTCACAAGGACATATGTTTATGTTATTCTAAAACCTGATGATACTAATTTTATTATATCCCTAGATAACTTGTCTTTTATTAAAATAGGACGATTAATTTTGTTATTAATCGTTTTACTTCACTGATAAATAAACCAGTTCCAAAACCTGCCCGTTATAAACATACGATACGAATTAGTAAATACATATTTGTGTTTTCAATGTACACAATATTTAAATATACAAAAATTAGGTAGAATACAGACGGAAGTCAGTCAACCAAAGGCGAGATAGTTTATCCGTTAAAAAAATCTCCCGTCCACTTTTTTACGGGATAATTAAGAGAAAAATAGTAGGAATAGCTGAGTATATTTTTGGAAAGCAAACTTCCACCGAAGTCCAAAAATGCCCTTTTCCGATGGTTTAAATTTTTTTAGTGCAAAAAGTTATGAACCGATTTGGACTCAAAATAATTGCGTCTAAATAAAACTTTTGCGTCTTAAGCACTATTTTACACCACATTTTGTTTTTTTTTTTAAGAATTTCGTGTTGAAAACCACAAAAAACCTGTTTTACGATGGTTTCGCAGTAGGATTTTTTCGTATAGATTCCTGGAAATTTGCTTTCCAAAAATATACTTAGCTATTCTTACTATTTTTCTCCTAATTATCCCGTAAAGAAAGTGGGGGGGGGGGGGATTTCTTTGAAATATGGGGCCTACTTCGCTATCTCGCCTACATTAAAAGTGCCAACTCCACCAAGAGCTCCACCAACTTTATGCAAATAAATAAATATGAATTTGAGCGACGCGGCTCAAACGTAGTGTTTGTATACTCTCTGGACGCGGTGCGCGATGTCGACGCCTATAAACTTATAGTATATTTAGTACATAAAAAGTTTCAACCAAATCAAATTAATCATTCGGTTTTTATTTTATTTTATTTAATTTTTTTATAAAACACTCAGTTCGGTACTATTTGTTTTTACTGTTTCATTTACAATTTACCATGGCAACTTGCGGTACTTTAGATAATTTGCTGTTTCGTAACCCGCCACGCTGATCTTCTTCTCTACTGATAGATACTCTAAGCCTGTGAGTAATACCACGAAAATACTAAGACAAGCATGTAATGTAGTCTATGGTCGCTATAGTAACGAGAAACTCTAGAAAAGAAAGTAGGTCTGAAGATTAGGAAGATGTCTTGACTTAATTATACTTAAATCAGGTACCTATATAAAATAATAGACGTTTTTAAATATTCTCAAAATTAACTATGTTTATTTATAAGTAGGTATGTCTAAAATAAAATAACTCATGGAACTGCGTATACTCAGAGACACTTTCACTAGTTGGACTGTTAAACGTTTACTTCTCGTAGGACCAGTTATACTCTTGTACCAAGGTATTTATTACTCACTTTCGCTCCTATTATGTTTATTTACTAACAATTTATTTGTCATTTTGTCTCTGATTTCGTTTGTTGCTGTTTTGTTTGATAATTTCACCTTTGTTTAGAACGACTTTTATTTGCGCCCACCGCGACAAAACGTATAAGATAAAAAATGTAGGTACATGAGTAGATTATTTATTTAATAATAATTCTTTTTTCGAAAAGGTTTAGTTTCACACACGGGAGAAACATATATGTTTAAACGTTTTAAAAAGTACGTCGCTTCTATTATCTTAATATGGATAACGTATGACCGATTTATCCGCTAAAATAAGCGAAAGTGCTTTTCACTAGCACTACGTGTCAACTCATCGCAAAGTGTTAACAAGGTCTATAATAAGTCTCTTCTTACTTTAAGACTCAAATTTGGCTATTGGATAACCTACAGCGATAATAAACAGACAAAATCTCTGTCCCACAACCTAGCTATGAGTGAAAGCACACGATAAACGACAATATTGTCATTGGTAATTGTGTGACCGTGTGTCGACAGAATACAGACCTGTCGCAAATTCGCGTGTCGAAACCATCCACTTTGAACATATATATCTGGTATATGTTCTTAATACATTGATTTCTCTTTATTTATCCTTTCAAATGAAAGTACATAATTAGTATAACTATATGCTCGCGTTACTTACATCACTACGGGTTTTAGAGGCCAAAAAAGTTGTAGATTAATTTATTACTTTAATATCTGAGCGTCCGGTATCAGGAGACGGTACCGTATTTTGTTTGCAAATAATTAAAAAAATAACAGTATTCGTTTCCATTCAGGTTTCAAATTATATATTCGTGTTACTCAGCTATAAAACAGGAATTGATTTAACTGTAAATTGGATAAATTAAACACTTCAAATACTTACACAATGTAATCAGCGGAGATCAGATGTGTAAAGAATCGTTTATTTTACAAATTACATAAAGATGATTGAATATTATTATTTGATCGATTAATAAACTTTAAAAAACACGCACTTTTTTGCATCGATATTCCTTATCCGGGCGTTACAATTCAGACGCTGCTCGGAGACGGCTAGACGGAAAAAAGTGTTAGCGAAACTAAAAATGCTGACTGACATATATTAGTTTGGGCAACTTTCACAAATGGTGCAATTTTTATTTCGAGGTTTTACAATATTTAATATATTTTGATACAATTTTTTCAAGCGAAAGGAACTTCGTTCCCGCCGAGTGTTCCAAAAAACATCACTATGCGTTTTTTTTGTGTTAAAAAGAATTAATTTTTATGAACTTGTTTTTATTATTCATATGCCTTTTCGAATTCAGATTTTTGAGCCTCAAGTTTTACTTTTTTCACCGTTTATATAAATAGTCATTTTGGGTTACATTCATTTAAGAATAAGAAGTGTTCTAAATTTGAGGATAGGTATTTGCTGTATTAAGAAAGACATTGACTTTTTACTAAAATTGTTAAAATCCATAATAGTACAGAATTACAATCAGAAAGAACCAATCATTCATAAGTACTTATCTACATTTTTAAAAATTTACCTAGTTCATTATATTACATGACCATAAACATTGCACACCATTTTGCCGAGAACTTCTTACATCTCGTCGTGATTAGCAGAGGGCACATTTTAGAATTTGCCAATGAATTGAAGAAACAGCAAAATTGCTTTAAACAGTTCGAACGATTATGTCTTCCACAGACCTCCGTCGTACATAATCCCAAACGACATCGAACCTTTGGAGCAAATGATACACTGAAAACCATACTACTATTATATATTATGTGACCATACGCAAGAAAGCCTAAAATAAAATCATTGTCACGTGTCTCCTTATTTAGATTTTTTCTCTTCAATTAAGTATTTTTCAATAGAATTTTATTTTTGCTGATAAATAAGGACCTAGTAGGTATAAAATAAAAGCAGTTCCGAAAATTTATCAACATCCTTACTGTAGTTAGATTTGGAGCAACACTACTCCCCTCGGTAGATATGAAGCTACAGGTACCTAGCAGAGCCGACGAGTCGTGCGAAATTCAGTGGGCTGCCACGCGCCGGCCAGGTACATAATTTAGTAGGTAGTTAATTCTCCTTACAGAATACAACCTTAACGTCATCAGAACAGATAAGAGTTATGCGATAGAAAGAGAGACAAGGTTTAGGTTAATATAACCTGTTGGTAATTATTGATGTGGGATCTGAATTGCACCTTATTGTGTCGGAGCAAGAGTCGCTATTTATTTAAATGGTATTGCGAAGAGGCAAACCGAAACACATATCCACTATTCACACAAAAAAATATTTACACGCCATCTAGCCAAGATTATCTGAACTCAGAACTGAATGTTGTACTTGAAGTGTTCATATTATTATCCAAGAAATAGACGGTGTAACTAAATATACAAATATGCACATCGTTGTAGATATTATAATTCAAATCAAGCAATGAAAACCACATCATAGAGTCTAGAACTTGGCTTAAGTATTTCCGTATTACATGGTTTCTTAACGTAATGGTAAAATAAATAACATAACAATAGACTGAAAGTTCCGTTGTCTATCTCCCAAGGTGTTTTCACTTTCATTAGAGATTCATTTCACGAAAGCGACACATACTCGATAGAATACCAATCGACATTGGTCAATCACTATTCGAATGGACGAATGACACGGGCCTGTTCCCTAGCTGCTTTGATTGTTCTTCAGTTCCTTGTTTAAAAACGTTGGTACTGAAACACTTTTATTTAATACTAGCTGCGCACCGCGGTTTTACCCGCGTAAGTCCCGATGCTGATGCAATATCGGGATAAAAAGTAGCCTATGTGGTATCCAGGTCTCCAGCTATCTACATACCAAGTTTCATCGCAATCGGTTATATAGTTTTTGCGTGAAAGAGTAACAAACATCGTTTATAATATTAAGTAGGATAATTAAGTTATTGTAGTCGTAGTACTTATGTAAGGTTAAGGTTATATTAATCGACGATTATTTATATGTTACACGTATGATTTGAATAAATACCTATCAAGTTCATGTATTCCCATCACATAATGATACATATCAGAAACCTTGAAAAGGCAATCAAAATAATGATTTCCTGCTTTTTGGTTCCTTTTTCCGCCAAAGACGAACATGGATATTCATATTTGTCCGAAATCTTGTGCTGCGTGGGAAATATCTATACGTTATATTTAAATATCGTATAATTTAAATTTACTTGTACTTTTCCAACTGTACTAGGTAATGGCAATGTGTAGGTACATAGCGTGTCTATGGCTAATTGGCTACACAGAGAAAAATTACTTTGGATACTGTCAAAGCACAGTTAAAAAATTAATAAGTATCTAACAAGTAATCACAAACGGACATTTAATATCTAAAGGAATCCAGAGCTCGCGAAGTTCCCTCACAGCTTCTTTCCTGCTGAACACGAGGAAAGGAAATTAGAAAACAAAAGAAGCGCTACCGTTTACGTAGTAACTACTTAGTAATCTGTGCTATCGTTTCCGTTACATAGGGTGTAGCGCTGTTGTGTGTTTATCTGGATAAGCACACAAAGTTGGTACAATTAATTCTTAACGAAAAACTTCGCAGAGGAACTAAAGCAAGTTCTAAGAATTGACAATCGCTCGGGAAGATGGAAAGGCTCTGTTCTCGACTGGTCATCACAGACGTGAAAGTGCAACATTTGACATCCCTCCTCCCCTCCCCAAGAAGGACCGACGACTTGACAAAGTGGACTAGAAGCCGTTGGATGAAGATGGCGGAAATCCGTTTATAAATGAATTTACGAAACTTGTTTTAACAGTATAAAAAACATAATGTGTTTTATACTGTTATATTTTAACAGTATAAAATAGGAAAAGTTGATACGCCTCCTCAAAACAACGATGTACGACTATAAATGATTAGAAAGTCGTCAGATCAAACTCCTGGATATGTATATTATGTAGCTATTCGGATATATATCTACCATTATTTGCTCCAACACACCGTATCTATTCAAATAAAGTGATGATTAATCGGCTTATTACCATATTCAGTACCCTAGAATTATTAACATTACTCATGACCCTTTCGGTAGAAGACGATGAATCATTTAATCAATAAAATTTAAATGTGTTGTATTGTGCGGTTTCCAAATGTAATAATCAGACACGTTTCATTAGTCAGTTATTTTGTACACTTCTCACGCAGCGACCTCTTGTTGCTAAACAAACAATGATTGTTTCAGCATGTAGTTTGGCAACATCGTTGTGTAAAAACAGCCTTTTAGATACACATTTTGGCAACATTTTTTCGTTGTAACCCAAGGTGACCAGACTTTTCAAGCAAGTGCGTGTTTTCGATGCATTTATGTAACGAAAATCTATATCTCTATAAAAATCTATAAAAAGTCCACCCATTTAATTTTGTGATTGCAAAACTCAAAAATTTTTCGATTTATTGAATTGTAATTAAACAAATTTGCATTTTATTAAGTATTTGTTTTCATAGAGAAATTAGAGTAAACATGAGACAATCAAACGATGAAAAAAAACCTACAAGAACACACCACAGGGAAACGTAGTCGGGTAACTAGCCGGTTTTAAATATTGTAAGTAGATATGGAGTAGGTACTTACATTACAATTATCAGAATAACATCTAAAATTCTAAATAATTTAGCTTTGGTTACCTTAAAAATATATCATCAAAACTGTAAAGATACAGCAATATCACAATGCTGTCCTTTTTACTCCACATTTTCTTCAGTTACCTAAGCATGTCTAACTTTAAAATTTTCTAGACGTAAGTTACATCAATGATTTAAAATGTAAAACAAAAACTAAAGTAGTTTCGAAGTAGTGAAGGTCTTTTACTATCTTTGGTTACTTTACGATATTTTGAATAAGAGTGGACGAATTCGGACTATTGAGGTTTCTCGTAAGAGAGGTAACTAGACGCATAAAAGTTGCAAAAATATAATTAAATCTGTAGTGTGAACGACCAGTTCTGATAACCAATTGTTGCGACTACAATACATGAAAGGCACCTTAATATCATTCAAGTTGATACATTACTGAAATATTTGAATAATAAACATATAACAATACTGCATAATATGTATAGATTTGTGGCTGACCGCACTACAAAGGATGCACCGCGCATTTAAATGAAATGGTATTCAGGACCGCTACCAATTTTATAAAGTAGGTTTATGTAACGATTCAATGCATGTTGGGCAATAACTACCATTGTTACTGATGCTGATTTTTGATACATATAATATTATAAGTGTGTCAAAACCTTAAAATCCACGACACATAATGTATATTTTGAAGAAGGAAAGAGACAGTACATTTCTATTTACTTATATTTGGACATACCTAATAAGTATATACATTCAAGTACGTTGGGCATCATTCAAGCCAACTTGTTAAGTAGAAACTTAGCGATAAAACATCTTACTATAGACATCTTTGTTGGTTCCCACGAAAATAATAGCTGTTTTAAAGCATGAGAGACGAGCGTTCGTCGTGTTTCTGACACGAGAAACACGACGAACGCTCGTCTCTAAATAAGCTTCATATTTGTGGATGAAACAAACACATTTATTTCATTGTTTGGACGAGTGGATAAATTTCTATATTTAAATGTCATTTTATTTTAAAAAATATAGTTTAATAAAACTAAAAACCACGCTTTAATAGCGAACCGAACTAAAAACTAAAAAAAAGTTCCACCATCGAACTCCTGGCTTTATCAGACCATCATTATCAAGCTCAATACTATCTGTTGGACTCGTCAAAACGAATCAAATGAGTCCAAACTCGAGGCTTGAAAAGTTCCACTATCCACTACTCTTGTCATTATCAGATCAGCTCTAAAATGCCAAATTATAGTATTTTCATCCCAACTACATGTACATTATAAAGTTTCATTTGGATACGACAATTAAAATGAGGTTAAATTGATTTCCAAGATTCGTTTGCATAGTTAGTTAGATAGATTAGTAGTGAAGCTAATAGAAGCGTGTTAAAATACGATACATTTTTGTGAAATTAAAAAGTTTTTGATAAAATAAAGGTACATGATAAGTTTGCTAAAGACATGAAGGAGTGTCTGTTTCTTCTCTTACAAACTACTCTGTACGGGCTAAATCTTTACTCTGACCAGCAATGGACAGAAACTCTTTGGGGCTTTCTAATTTTCAATTTGTTCAATAGCGCTTTAAATACTATAGGGCACAGAACGCCTCCTGGCCAGCCTGTAAAACTGACAATCAACGGACAAGATCAAGAATCCTTCGGAGCCCCAACCCCTCAACCTCAACAATTGGTGAAGATATCGCGTAGTATACACACAAAACAAATCAGTCGAATTAAGAACCTCCTCATTTTTTGAAGTCGCTTAAAAATGTAGAAAAATTATGTGATTAAGTATAAAAATCGTTTGCTTTGTCTCAGCTTGCTTAGGCCATCTTAGGACGTTCTAACGATTTATTGACGTAAGTTCTCTCTCGTTACTCGAAGTCCAACAAGTTGCTGCTGTAATCTAGTAGGTGCTTTCGCCATAAAACACAGCTTAGTATTTTAAATCTTGTACC
Source organism: Euplagia quadripunctaria (assembly GCA_963859945.1). Taxonomy (NCBI): domain Eukaryota; kingdom Metazoa; phylum Arthropoda; class Insecta; order Lepidoptera; family Erebidae; genus Euplagia; species Euplagia quadripunctaria. The sequence goes on along the minus strand of OY982579.1, from coordinate 12,080,465 downwards.
ACCCCAAACAATTTACTCGAAGCCTTGCAATTTTACTTTCTCAGATTGATAGATGTTGCATCACCGATAATTGCGACAGTAAAACATTTTGTTCTAATAAATCACAGTTTTTAGGTCACGGCGTCGATTCTTCGAGTATGGGAAGATTCTTATACAAAGAGTCGTGAAAACAATGTCTAAATTGCATATTTAATAGCCTGTTAGTGTAACAATAAAACAAAGAGTGACAGTGAATTTATTGCTAGGCTGAAGATTTCTGTATTTACTTATAAGTCGTAAACCCTTAGGGACGCTCACATTTTGCGACATCCGCATGACCTACCTACCGTCGACTTGCTCAATACAAATCCTGCAAAAAAAGTAGGAATCTAATTGTGCACTCTCTAGTCACTCTCGGAGAACTCACTTACATACAGATTTTGTTCAATGGTTAATAATAGTCTATGCCGGCAACATAATATGTGTATTATTTTAGACCTTAGAATCTCCTTATAAAGGTAACATAGATCATCGAACTGTTTAAGTGAGAAATTGTACCTAATACTATAAACTGATAAATGAAACGCAACTCTATCTTTCTTGTCTAATTCTGTTGTTCATTTGAGGCTAATTCCTACAGTTAACGCTATGTACCACCATCGAACTCCTGGCTTTATCAGACCATCATTATCAAGCTCAATACCATCTGTTGGACTCGTCAAAACGTCGTAAACCCACGATGGCGTGATGTTGGTTTGTAGACTTCACCGAGTAGATACTTGTTTATGTAAAAAAAGGAACAGTAATTAATCATTTATTATTGCACATGCGTGTTAAAATGAAGTAATGTTCACTACCTGTCACTTTTTAATCTATATTTCTACGAATAACTTTAAAGTGTATATGACAATGGAACACTTACTTAAATCACTGAAAGGGCATGACTCTAGCGTGCAGTTACGAAAAAAATATTTTTTTTCAAAAAAACTAGGTATCCGTTTACAAATTATGACCGTTTGAATTTGCAGGTATTTTTACCTCCGTTTCTCATAAAAGCAGCTGGAATGTTTAAAGATTTTAAATCGTACATATTTCGACATGTACACATAAGTACCTATTTCGTATACCTATCTCTGAAACGGCTCTAGCGGTTTTGAAAATTCGTATATAGAAAAGGTTTTGCTTTTAAGTTTATCTATATAGGTGCCTGAAAAAATACGATCTTACAAAAAAAAAAACTCTTGACCAATCCAGGTTTATCAGTTATAATTTCATAGTTATCACCATTTTCTCCGAACTAAACCTGCAAGCCTGAGAAATTGTCTGCTGGAGCCGAGGGTTAAAAAAATATATTTTATTTTATTAAACAAAAACGGCAGTGACGTTTTGTGTTATTTCTAATGTCATGTTGACTCACCAATCACATAGCGAATTCTCTTCCGATCAATGTCACGAACACACGATTCATGACGTAACGCATTACTACGTCTGTACGAGTTTAGAGGCGGTACATACAGGTCTTATCAGTTCATAAAAGTGCTGACGTCCATTTTTAAAAAGGAAACCACGGTTTAACTATGAGCACCTGCAGCTAAAGTTGCACAACCATACTGTTAAAAACATACTTACTTATTATAATATAAGTATTTCGTATTTTTATTTAAAAAAGTATTCAAAATACTGTTTTGTTCGTCGGTGGTATCTGGAGAAATAAAATCTATACATATAAACTCAATGTATTCAAAATTAATACAAATCCAAGTTACCTATTTACTAAAAATATCACAAGCCAAATTTTTTTCTTGAAATGAATCAAAAGTACTGGCCAAAAATGAAGTTCACAAGCATTTAAATTACCTACTTTCTGTTCCCGCCACATACGTCTTCACAAAAAGTGTTTTCAGTAATGAATGCCTAGTGGCAGGATTATAGAAAAAGGCCTTCTGTCAATTTGATAAAAAATGGCTTCAGTTTAAAAAATGACAGTAAGTTATTGATTTGTGCGAGAATCTCCAAAAACTTAAAAAAAATAATATAAGTACTGTTTATTTTTCTAAAATACTGTTCTCATTCAAAAAGATGGTATCCCTAATGCAACTGCAATATTGATGGATAAGTCAGTCTTTTTACATCAACCTATGCTCTGTGTGACGGAACACTGTTTTAAGAAAGCAGTAAAATGCTTTAATTTTTTATAAAACGCAATAAAAAAAAAGTAGAATATGTTACCAGGATAATGAGATTTTCTACGAGTACCATAACTTTCAAAATCGGACCACTTACTTCGGAGATGCCTCCGTCATCCAAGCTCATAAACTTTACCTATTTATAAATTAGTATACGAGTATGCGTATAAGAGAATAATAATAACTTGAGACGTGGTGTCACAGGGCCGTCTGGTCCCAAACTAGCCAGAGCCTGTACCCAGACTGCTGAAAAATATACTTACTAAATGCATACATATTATAGATAAATTACACCCAGACACAACAAAATATGATCATGCTCATAACACAATTAGGTATTTGTGATGGGTGGGAATGTAACCCACGACCTATGACTTAGCGGTCAGGATCACTAAACACTAGACCAGTCAAAATTACAAAAAAAAAAATCAATATTAACTCTGACAGGAATATCGATAGGCTAAAGAGCGAAGATTGTAACACGCCAAGGTAAAACATTACTTTACAAAGAAATGGGTATTACGACGGCTATGACTCACATAGCTAGAATGATAAAAGGTAAATACACTATTAAGTCACAAGCTATTAAAAAGTCATTAACCCGCGTAGTACAGTAGATTTCTAAAGGAAACATTGACTGACAATAATTTTAGGCATTTAGGATTGCAATTCAAACTGTACCGCTAAAAAGTTTAGTATGTCAGTAGGTAGAGGTAGTTCAACTCAAATCAGCTGATCCGCGAGACCGTAGCAACATGCCTCTATAAAGAATATATCAGTAATGTGAGACTGGCGATGGTTTCGGCTACTTTCTATTTTAACATTAAACGTATTACGTATTTATTGATTTATCGTTTTATTCATCGCAACTATATAAAGTATAAACAACTTTCAAAGTCTAATCAGAAAACCCAAAGAAGTTTATCTAAAGCGATGTAACAGTTTAGGTATAACTCTTCAAATTGCAGACAAAAATAGTTTTATAATATACTAGCAACCCGCCCCGGCTTCGCACGGGTACAAATTATATACATAAACCTTCCTCATGAATCACTCTGTCTATTAGTGAAAACCGTATGAAAATCCGTTCCGTAGTTTTTGCAGTTTATCGCGAACAGACATACAGACAGACAGACGCGGCGGGGAACTTCGTTTTATAATAATATGTAGTGATGATGCATAGATAGGTACATGACCGAGCGGACTTTCGCTATACTCACTGATCTGGGGTCAGCCGGTTTTGCGACCGAGAGGCGGCGAGACGTTATGGCATTCGCAGTCTATTTTAGATATTTTTTATGAAAACTCTTTATTAGGTGACGTCGCGTCCAGATCCCATCACAAGAAACACAAAACCCGTCCACCCCACGACCAATGACCATCGATTCACCGGTGCTTAATTAAACCAGTTTGTGGGTCTCGCTCCTGGATGCGTTTTAACGGAAGTATTAGGAGGGGGTTCAAACGTACATAGAGGACGTACGTTTGAACCCCCCTCCAAACACGAATAATTAACCTCTGTTGGAGGAAATTCTAGTATTATTTGGCCTTTTCCGTTACCTTTATTTAATAGGTATGTGTAAAAGCTTACTAGAAATGTAGTTGAATTACTACGCACTACGAGAACATTAACCCGCAATCCCTACCCGAACTTCAAGTGGATGAAAATGCATTATTTTATAACAAAAACAAACATTAGGTAAGTAATGTATTTAAAAGACTGACGTGACATAATAGTTATGTTAAGCATTGTTGCAAATGTTAAGTATTGATTCAATATATTATTGTACACATCGCATGCGTAAGCGTGTAATAAATAAAAAAATAACAATTGCATGTTCATTACTAAACAATGGACAAGTTAAAATTAATGATTATTAAGTAATTGGCAACTTTTGTGCATAGGTATATTAATTAATAAGACAATTCTTGGCGTAACGGACACAGACTTTATAATTAATAACATTTCTGGGTAATTTGATTATATTAATAGGCAATTAGTAGTTTTATTTGATTTTTGTAATTATATCTACTCTTTTAATAGATTTTTTTCTGTGTATTCTTTGAAATAAGTACATAGCAGTGGTGGATAGCACTTACCAAAATCGTTAATAGCCAATGAATATATATCAATGAAAAAGTATTAAATTATTCAATACTAATATTTATGATGATTACTGAATTATAGTCAATTGAGTTAATTATGTCGGGTGATCGGGTCGCAGCGGATATAGTTTGTTGTTTAGCCCAAGGTAGGCCTGTCACTAAATACCTACCGGCCGCTCGTCCGTCGGCGGACCTTATACCCAGTCTCGCGTAATGGGTTGCCAACAGCAGTGAATTGTTGTTGTAAATTGCCAAGAAAGTACAAAAAACGTAATTCGATATCTTTACTTTAAATACTGTAAAACGTAGAGTGATAATTGATATAGTTGTTTCTGTACAGTATAAGAATGTAGATAAAGTAAGAGAAAAAAGCCCGGTAGCGCTAATTTAAGTAATTTAAAAAAATGAACCTTTTAACCCTTGTTTCCTTCCAACTTCCAACATTTTTGTAGGGATTGATTTGTCTGTTACGTAGTAACTACTTAGTAATCTGTGCCCCGGCTTCAAAGACCATTGTGGCAATAAAATACCGAAGATAATAAAGTGTAGGTATAAATATAATAGGTTGATTGTCATAATTGCCATGCAACAATAAAGATAGGTATTTTAATTTTAAAAAACTCGTAATCCATAACTAAATAAGTTACCTGAATTTGATAAGCGTGAACGGTCCGTATCTTTTATAGTAATCGTTAATCATCCACCAATTTCTAATTTACAACGGACATTTACACCGTCCCATTATTTATGTAAACCATTTGTGATGTAATATTATATTATATAAGTACTTAACAATAACACTTTAGAATAATAACCATTCAGAGAGACGATAGCTCAAATCAAAACGGCGCTAACTTCGATCTTACATATGTATACTCGTATTTGATCGAATGGCGCTAGGGTAATGGCTCAGCTTTGCGATCAAGTGGTTGCGGTTTCAAAACCCACTCAGTTCCGTACCGACATGAATCCACTCCTAACACAAGCATTCAGCTTAGTTGGAGAGGTTAACAAGAATACTACAAGAAATGTGTTACAAACATTCTACATAAAAAAAAACGTTTTAGTCATTGTCAATATTGGTATTATTACCAGGCCAGGTCCACACTTTTGACTCGACATTCCGCACTTGAGGCTCGAGTAATCGTGCTAAAAATTCAGTGGGCTGCCAGCCAGCGAGGACGTTAGTTCGATGCTCTTTTCACGTGCTGCATCGCTTCATCCGTTCGTATCTAGACTATCGAGTTAACTAATATCTAGCCTAGGTTTATGTGTTCATAAAAAATGAGTAATAGGCACACAACTTACTGCCAATTAAGTATTGAGAATAATTAATTCCTTAAAAAAGACAACCCTAACGTAGCGGCGTCGTCAGAACAGATAAGAGTTATGCGATAGAAAAAGTGGCAATTGTAGGCAATTAGCACTGTGCGATCTGCTCGCTATTTATTTAAATGATTTTGCGTGAGAATTCTGTACCTGACCTGTACTATTATGTATTCTGTGGTATTACTTAAGAACTTGGGTTTCTACATTTGGTGGATCACACTCTTACAATGACGGGACTACATATATACCAATTGGTCCTATTGTTCTGTCCACAGCCTGTGTAACATAGTACTTAGCCAAGTAAAACAATTATACATGATATATAATACTAATTTTCGCCCGTGGCTTGGCTAGATTTTGTCAATCAATTTACTATCCTGCGAAAAACTACTTTTTTTTGGGATGAAACGTATGTTCTTTTCTGTACTCCTGGGGCTACGTGTATCCAAACAAACGTGTTCATGATATGAATAAACAAACAAAAAAAAACACTTTCCCATTTATAATATTAGTACAGGATTTTAAGAACACAACCCAGTTAGTTTTAAGTTATCGCCTAGTTAGTCGATCCGGGGAAATATTCATGTACACCGGGCCCTGCCATGACCAAGATACGGCCGGGACACTATAGATTTACACACAAACGTAGTTTCAGAAACTTACTTTTTGAAGACCTAGTCAACGAAAAAGAAACATCACAAAAGTGGCAAATTGTAGCCGTGCCGGCCGTGTGTTCTTAATGCTCTATTTTCTGCTTTTTTTTCTCTATGTTCCTAGTCCCTAACGCTTTATGAAATAAGTATTAATTAGACCTAAATGTAGGTAAATGCTGGCTTTCACATACATAAGTGTCACATTGCTTAAATGTTTTAATTTTTAGTTGTGATGTGTCCGATTTTATGACTGGTATGAACTGGTAGGATTTATCCTTTACAGGCGCTTTAACATACCTGTTGGCCAGAAAACTATTTACCTACCTTAAAAGACTGCCTCCCTCAAATGTAAGAGAATTGTAGAGAGAGGTCTCCCTTAATTTTACTATTCACTTAATCTAATTCTCGAAATGTCTAAATTCGTTATACTAATTAAAAGCCTAAACTCCATGAATGAGATTTGTTTAGATATTACATATAATATGTCAGAACTTTATGCAAAAAATCATAACTTAGGAAATTAAGAGTTACTACATTACATTTAAATTAGTGTGCAAACACACAAACATATAATTTTTTTTTTTCAGTTACCATTACAGCTGCTAATAAACTACCATTCAATTATTCTTTCTCGTTAACGAATACATTTTTGCTAGAAAGCACGATAACAACAACGCTATGCAATAATTATGTAATAGTTGTTTTTATGGCGTACTAGCGACCCGCCCCGGCTTCGCACGGGTGCAATGTAGATACTAATGTGGTGAACAATAATCGTCATATGATTATACAAATTAACACAAAATAATATGAAACTATACGTACTAATCTTCCTCTTGAATCGGTCTATTTACTGGTGAAAACGGAATTAAAATCCGTTGCATAGTTTAAAAGATCTAAGCTTACAGACGGCGGAAGCGACTTTGTTTTATAGGTACTGTGTAGAGATGACATAATATTTACATAATTATCTATATTTCTTCTGAAAGTGATCATTTTATAATCTGAAAGCCATTTAAAAATATTGAAAACAATAATCCCATTTTGTTCTATATAGCGCGAGCTCTAGTTTGCGTTTTTATTCTTTCCGTTCCTATTCATACAACCTGACTATAGTTGATTGAAGATGGAACCGTTTACTGGCTATGAGGAATTTTTAACCACAAAAAGGCAAATAGTTGAGATAGTTAAATTTTAGGGGAACGAAGCGCAACGATAGAGAACGGGCATTCTATGTCACTATTGCTATGAAAACCTCTCCTGAGAATAACGGAAAAATACTTCTTTGCAATTTTAGTACTACTTAATAGAATCGAATAAAATTGAATTACCATTTAATATTTGTAATGATTGTATGCCCTTACTATTGAAATTATTGTTTATTTATGTTCATATAGGATGCCAATCACTACGATGAAATTTTTACTCTTGGACTCCTAAAAAAAGCTCAACTATTTATACCCACTAGGTAGAATTCTATATCAATCATTAACGTAATTTTATCATTGTTGCAGGTATTCTGGTGCATAGCAGTACTGACAGTGACATTCCGATCTGTAAGCGGCCACGGTAGACTCACCGAGCCACCTTCTCGCGCTTCCGCCTGGCGCTTTGGCTTCGACACACCTCACAACTACAATGACCATGAGCTCTTCTGCGGTGGCTTCTCACGCCAATGGCAGAAGAATGAAGGAAAATGTGGCGTTTGTGGTGACGCCTGGGACGCTGCCAAGCCGAGAGCTCACGAACCAGGTGGTAGGTTTTACAAAGGCGTCATAGTTCGCAAATACGCACCTCAAGATACCATTATAATAAAGGTGGAACTAACAGCCAATCATTACGGCTTCTTCGAATTTCGCGTCTGCGAAGAACCTAAAAACACAACTCAGGAATGTCTTAACAAACATGTTCTCAAACTTGATGGAAGAGACTCAACTAAGTACTATCCAAAAGATGGTAACAAGGTGTACGAGATGAAGTATAAATTACCAGTAGGTTTGGAATGTTCCCATTGTGTTCTTCAATGGAAATACATCGCTGGTAATAATTGGGGTTCATGTAGCAATGGAACAGAGGCAGTGGGCTGCGGACCACAAGAGGAGTTTAGAGCGTGCGCTGACATAGCTATTGGAGAACGCTTCGCTACAACAACAAGACGACCCAGACCTACATACGTACCGCCTGGCAAAAGACCTACAGTACCAACGCCAGAAGAATCTACTGGAAGCTCATGGTATGGCTTCGTGGTGGCAATTGTCACATTGCTTGTTGCTGTCGGAGTTCTAGCAGGCATCTACTTGTATTACTACAGAGGCGGTATGAGGATTAAGAACCTCTTAAAGTCCAAAGTTCCTGCACCGGCACCCGTTCCTCCGCCAAGACACAAGAGGACATCCCTATCTAGAGAACTCCCACCGGAATTGACGCCACCTAAAATTGGGAGTATCCCAGATTCAGGGTTTGAAACTGTTGACTTAAGAGCTAAATGATAGAATATATGAAGATAAGCTGAAGAATCTATACTACCGTTACCTAGTGATAAATGTCGTTGTGTCTGGTGTGTGCATATTTGACGTTTGTAATAGATAAGTGAGATGAAAATGACGGTTGATGTAGTCGAATTAGATAAATAATTTAATTTTAACGTAGATTAAATTTTACAATTGTAAATTATAGAAATATATTTATGTTAAATTAAATGTTACGACTTATGCTCTGTTTATTTCTTTCTATATATTCAGATTAACTACGTGTGATATATTTTATACTAACATAATGTAATAACAACACCATAAAATGTAATATTATTGCCACCAATAAAAATATAAGATAGGTGGCAGTACATATGTTTAAAAGGTACAAGGTACCTACATGAATCTAATAAGATAGGAATACAGGAAGTAAATAAGTGTGCAATTCATATAGGTAAAAAGAGAATGAAACTGGAGAGGACTACTCATATCTCTCATAGATATGAGTTGTCCCCAATCCATGTTTTAGGAAAAATTACCAAACTCGCCTGAAAACGCCAAACGCCAAAAAATTACCAAACTATACGCGAAAAACAGGATGGCCAAAAATGTAGGCGCCTTGATAGAAAATTAGCCAATAGAAGCAACTACGTCACCCCTAAAAAAGGTAGGGGGTATTGTGGCTTCCATTGCCAGAGGTGAACCGCCGTATCTTTAATAAAAGCTTATCTAACTATTAAAAATTTTGATTGCCATTATTACCAACGTACCGTACGTACAGCACAATGCATTTTTAGAACCGATAACGGCGTTCCGGTGCATGATAACTGCTAATTCGCAAAGGTATAAAGATAGGTACGTAGTAAAAAGTAAAATTAATGTCTACCTATTCAAATCAATACTAGGTCGCTAGTCCCAGAATGGATGTTAATGTCGAAAATCTATCTATTAGTACAACGAACCACAAAGGTCGAAACAAGCATACAGCTGTTCTGATTGATATGGAGTCAGCGTAGTAACTCTAACCAATACTAATACACTAAGGGTGTCATTTGCGCATTCTACTGTGCAAAAAACACTTTTTATGCCCGGAACAGTGACGAGCGATGCAAAGGTGAAGAAATTATATGGGGATCCTTATCATTGCCATGATTCTTGAGACCGTAACCTATTATATAATCACTCATTTTATAGAAAACATTTCTATTTAAAGCCTGACTAGAAAAAAAAAAAAAACTGATCTAGGGGCGGCTGAATTGCGTTTTTATTGCAACATTAAGTGTATTCATACCCATTATTGATTGCAAACGTTTAGTAGCTAAGATGCCGCAGACGCAGATATACAGATACACACGTTAAACTTATAACACCCCCCTTTTGCGTTATTGGTTAAAAATTAATACTAAACAGTCAGTACTATAGTAGTCTATTGTAAACAGGTCTAAATTGGAGTCATTACATTGAGTGACGCATACGCGACCAGAAAACACATATTAAAGTAAATTAAAAAAGGTATTAAAATTTATCGATAGATAATAATAGATCACGGAAAAGGTCTTTTCGTATTTAGTTTGTACTGTTTGTATCTTGCTGGTTTAAATATCAAAAATAAAGGACATTAAAAAAAGAAAAAAGAACCTTTCCCGCCATTTCTCAATTGTTTTTCTGTCCGCCAAAATGAGTGAATCTAACGAAGCAATTCGATATATTCTGAAGTTTTATTACAAAAAAAGGAAAAATGCGACTCAAGTCGCGAAAAAAAATTACCTTATTACCTACCTTATACCTATTGACCTAATTCAGTGTCAATAGAGTAGCACAAAGTTGGGTCAAGCGTTTTCAGTTCTGGAATTTTGATGTTAAAGATGCATCTCGCTCTGGTCGCCCTCATACATAAATAAAATTGATGCCATTTTTGAAAAAGTGGAGCAAGATCGGCATATTAGTAGTTAAGACATAGCCGAGGCACTGAGGCTTGACCACAAAACTGATATTTGGGTGCCACACGAGCTCGACGAAAGAAACCTAATGAATTTGCGATTCTATTGATCACTGGTGATGAAAAATGAATCACCTACAACCAGTGGCGGATCCACGGGGGGGGGGCGATGGGGGCAATCGCCCCCCCTAAGCTTTCTAAAACCACGTCAAACTATATAAAAAATTTAAGAAAAGGAAAAATTGCGTCCAATAAATTCTAAACTCCCTTGTAGTTTTAAGTTTCAGTAGCCTATAGAGAGTCAAATTTATGAAATGAAAATAATTTCATCTAATTAAACAATAATTATAGGACACAGTCGAGTGTATTGTGGGATTGGAAGAGCATCGTTCATTTTGAGGTTTTACCACCAGGTAAAACCATCGATTCAGATCTCTACTGCCAACAACTACTGAGACTCAAGCAAGAAATTAAGAAAACGATGACGATCATTTATAATCGGCAGAAACCAACCAAGCTCTCTCAATTTTTGCTGAGTGGCCAAAGATGTGTGTGGTCTGGCGTTATCATGGTGAAGGACCACTCCTTTTCTGTTAATCAAATGATAACGCCAGACCACACACATCTTTGGCCACTCAGCAAAAATTGAGAGAGCTTGGTTGGGAAGTTAAAATGTTATAAAATATGGTTTCTGCCGATTATAAATGATCGTCAGCGTGGCCAGAATATGTCAAAAGGCCAAAAACTATTCGAATCCGGGCATGTCTTAGAAATAGAAGAAACAGTTAAGAATCATGAAAATGCAGTAATAACTGGCAAAATTGTAGCACAATCGAAAATTTCTAACGTTTATGATGTCAAAATAACTGTAAAGTATTTTCTGAACTCGGTTTTTACGTAAATATTTTGTCTATAATTATTTATGTCCATGTCGCCTTCTTTTCATCTTGATTGCAATAGAAATATTAGAAGAGTAAATTGCAAATGTAAGGCAGGCCTATCTGAAATATATATAGGTAGCGCTGCATATTGTAGAATGTTTAGATAGGAGCCAGTTATTTTGATGTTTACTGAAACAAAATTATTTGAAGTTATGTTTACTTACTGATTTGTTTCTATTGAATAGTACTACTACATAAAAAACTTAGCTATTTTAACAAATAACATTACTAGTAATTTCTAAATGTTTTTGAAACTCATACTTACATATGTTTTTTACTGCATTTATCCACTTATGTCAGTTATCACCAGTGGTCGGCGTAGGTAGTGCCATTTAGGATGAATGACCTCAAATGTTATGTTAACATGGATATACCCCGAGATTCGTGCATTTTAAAATTATCGAGTTCACTTAGTTAGACTTCCCTCTGAACTTGCCTCTAGGAAATTTGTTTTTTAATTATAGATACAGTACCCTTATACTGAAGCGGTTTTAATGCTCATCTTTGTGAACTGTTTTAGACTGTACACCGTTTACGTAAATTAATATAATAAAAAGAGTATTGAGGATTTTAGGAGTTAGCGATATACCAATAAATCAAAATATTAGTCAATATTTATTTAACGAAAAGTACAATTAATTTGACAACATACAAATTATCTTAAATTTAGCACAAATTAAATAAAAATAATTAGTATATTATAAAAAATTTAATATTAAATCGATAAGATATAATGGCTGTACTACGTTTATTTAATGAAAACATAATTACTATTTAAGTCATTATTCTCTTTTTCAGAATCACATATTTCCTCATTTTTTGAATTAAAATAACTAACTATAATTTTTTCAATATTTTCTACTTTTAACGAATTTCTTTTTACATTCCGAATCCACTTATAAATAGAAAAGGAACGTTCGACGTCTGCTGGAGTCAGCGGTGCATGCTAATAATTTAATATATCGGCATCAAAAAGTTCGCCTTGTGATAAGTTTTCACTATAGTGGTTATAACCCCTAATAACAGAAGTCTTGATTTCTGGAAATAACTTGTTCAAACTTATTTTTTAGTGTCTGGAGCAATCCAGTCTATTACTGCCCGTACCTCATCAAAAATTACGAATGTCTGTATTATTGACAGATTATATTGTTTTTTTATATACTGGAACAAAAGGAATGGGTACGTTTTTTGTACTGCCGACTATGTATTTTAAAATGACAATAAAGGGCGTCGGTATGTTTTACCTTAAGGTTTTTATTCCCTTTCCGACGATGTTTATGAACGAAAACAAACCGCGTCGGCATGTTTTATTTAAATGTATTTTATGTGTGTAATTTTTCACAATTACAATTGATTAGTTTTTAGTTGTTATGGTGACAATTAACAATTAATTAATTGTTAATCTTTAATTGTTTCTTTACAATTAAAACTTTAAGATTTTTAATCTCAATATTTAAAAATCCTATATGATATGTGATGTTCGCTCACGCTAATCTCCGAAACTACTCAACAGATTTAATGAAATTTTGTAAATGTCTATTGCTTATGTACCCCAACTAGAGTGATAACTTATCCCGGTGAGGGATGGTTTTTTTGCAAAATACAACGCCAGTGGAGCCGCGGGAATAAGCTAGTTTTAGTTTAGATTTACGCGATTATGATCCGTTGTAAACAATATTTAGTACAAGAAATGTTAAAATCGCGAAACATTAAAAACGGTGTTTGTATACGAGTAGGTACTAATTAGTCGTAACGCTATTCGGTTAGTTTTTATGAAACTGGTATTCTATTAATAAAAACTAGGAAAGTAGACACTCTTAGTTTGCGGATTTCTAAATTATATATCGGTAATATTTGATCGAAGTTGAATCTTTAGAGTCCCGGGATTTCGAGATGAGTGGGTATGTCCACGTTATGCCACGATGGACGAATCCCACCAAATAGCCGCCGCAGCACTACCTACGCCGACCACTGGTTATCACATAACCATGGAAATTGAGTACTATTCGTGGGAAAGTAATAGAATTTTATACCATTTAACTCATTTTTATTTGAAGAGCATCCAGAAATGCAACAATACATTTTCACTTAGTTAAATATTATTTTTCACTCCTCTAATGTCAAGTATTGTTTACGTAAAATATTCGGGTTTTTGCCACCACGCGACAGAGCCATCGTTGTGCACGTTCCCTATAGTCCTGCACCCTCAGATTTTCACATGTTTTGGTCTCTTCAGAATTCTTTGGGTAGTGTAAATGTTAACATCAAGAGAGGACTGTCAAAACTAGTTGTTGCAGTTTTTTGATCAAAAAAAATCCCAAGATTTCTACAGCAACGGGATTATGTCACTACTTACAAGATGGCAACAAACTATTGAATAAAATGGCACATATATTTTATTATAATTAAATGTAATTAAATTTTGAAAAAAAATATCTTGAATTTGTTTATAAAATACGAAGAAACTTTTCCCGACCTTATATTGTTATTTCTTTCATACTTAACTAATAGATATAATAATATAGAATGGCAGATGCTGTGGACTCATGTTATTTGTGTATGTACCTGATCGAAATTTACACACGTTAGTTGTTAAGATAAATAATATACCACCTATAGTTTGTGTTCCTTAAAATAAAAAAATGAAATAAATAAATGAATATTCATTGGAAAATCAATCAAGAAGATTTTTAGTTATGAACTTATTTAACGAAGCTTTATTTTTTACTTTATTTTAAACTTACATTGTACAACTATTTAATGTGTCAAAACGTCAGAACAATAAATAGCATTATATCCAGGTCAAAGCATGAAATCATACTCATCAAGATCATAACTTCAATTTTCAACTTCATTTGACATTTTATCTTTTTCAGTGCCTACTACCATCCGCTGGCAACTCGGAAAGAAATAGTATTTTGTTCTTCACCATTTTTCATCAGCCATCTTCATCTCATACTTAGTGTTACATTGTGATTACCATATATTCCGTGATACATTTAAGGTGTTGCTACGAGCCGGAGTTCGAGATAAGATAATATAATACATATATACTAGCGGACCCGACAGACGTTGTCCTACTGGAACGTAAAAAATATTATTCATGGAACCCTATCGCAGTGCCATCTACCGGGTCCAATTGTAAATCTAAACCATTCTAGAATCCACCTGAAGACACACAAAAAATTTCATTAAAATCGGTCATGTCGTTAAGGTTTAGAGGAGTTCAGTGATATATACACGCACAGAATAAATATATATATATTTATATATATAAAGATGTAGTATATGTACAATTTGTTATTAGTAGTAAACTAGTATCATATTCTGGCAGCTCTGGCCAAATGTCAAATATCAGAAAAAATATTCACCGGTTTCTTCCGTTGTTAAAAATAATTTATATTATTTGTCGTTTGTAATCAAAGCGTTATTATTTATTGTAATATAAGTGAATTTTTCGTTATGAATTTGAGCAAGGAAGTCAATAAAGTTTTCACAGTGAAGAGCACTGTAGTCTTGTAAATGAATTAATAATAAAATATATTATTAATAAACTAATTAAATTACACCTTAGTATTATTTATGCACAATTATCTTATATTATTATACATAATAGCTATAGGTATCCATAGATCATACTTTTCTAACTATAGTTAGCGCCTACGCGCCTATAGAACACATACCTACCCCGCCGAGAGACTCTATAAGTGATTAGTAAAGTAGAGAACTAAATGTATTTTCCACTTCCCTTACTTGACATTCAGAGGCGCTGAGCTACACAAAACATAAGTTGCCAGTCTATTTCCAGGCTACCATGTCCCATAGAGTACTGGCTAGGAAACTTGCTGCTTCAAAGGAAACGGTATACCCTTATGACTCTGACGGCTATCGCTCGCCTGTGGACGCCGCAGTAAGGCGGCATTGCGGGCCGTCAGGATTCGCGCCCAAATAGGGGCCCTGTCTAGTGCTATGGGCTGCAAGATTCCAATGTAAAGGCAGCAGTTGTGAAAGAGCAGCCACCGTCCTCATGAGTTTGGAGGCCAGATTCCGGAAGTGATAACCGAAATCCTATCGACTATCGAGTATGAGCCCTAGATATCTCATCGAGGCCTCGATGCTGATGCGAACGCCTCCTACGATAAGGCTAGATCCCGCTGGTAGCTTTGTCCGAGGCCCGTGAAAATAAAGGGCCTCCGATTTATGCAGGGCCGCCTCGAGACCCAGCCGCCGAATCCTTCCAACGACTTGAGCGGCCCCGGCCGTGGTTTTTATAGTAGCCTCGCGGTATGTCTTGCCTCTCGCCACCACAAGGTATCAGCATAGCAAGTGACGGCGACACCTCCCAAGAGCACTCCGCGAAGCACCCAGTCTTACCCGATGTTTCACAAAAGTGGTCCTAATACCTGGAATCCTGTGGAACACCTCACGACCTATCTCGCCGACTGTAACCTGCCCGACTCGGGTAGATAACGGCTCTCTCAGATAAATAAGCCCCGACAATACGGCGGAGGTAGAGAGGAACTCTGTGAAAAAAAAATAGGCAGTCATGGGATTGCGACAGAAGTGAAAAACATTTTTTAAAGATTAATTAATAAGGAACTGACAAAACTCCCTTAGATTACTCCTCAAAACTTAGATTAGCGTCCTCTAGTGGATCTATAGCATATAATAAATAAGTATATACAAACTACAGTAGTATCACGCAGAATCCACAGATGGCGTAAAAATATTTTTATATAAGAAACACGGACACATTACGATCAGGTCATGTGTCCTAGCGCGAGTTTAACATTTTTTACTCATCCCAAAAAGTGCACAACGCCGCTAAAGAAGTTTTCACTTCGCACTTTCGCCTCTGAACCGTGGAGTGGGCCTGGACTGATAAGGTATTTAATCATAATCAAATAACTACCATAAATACATTTTTCATTGGCAGCATCAGACACGAAATGTCACTTTTGAGTTGTCAAATCAGTGGGACCACAGACAAAAATCGCAAAACAAACGTGCTGTAAAAAGGCTTAAAAAGTACCGAAAGTAAAGCTATTTTGCGAATAAAAGTATATAAATGAAAAATGGCGGTGCGGCCACAGCACGTGCACGATGGTGGTATTGTAGAGCGTCGGCTGCGGCCTATATACGGTACTATCACTACTTCAAGTGTAATTCTATTTTTTGTCCAACCTCCCCAACAGAGAAGCGGTTTTACGGCAAAAATATCCTTATTTATATACTTTTCAGACTGGTTGGACAATGGAAATAATAAAAAGGCTCTTCAGGAAGCCGAAAAAGTGCTTAAAAAGAGCCCTTCGCTGCAGGCAGCCCGAGCTTTGAAAGCCCTAGCACTTTTTAGGTTAGGTAAGGGTTCAGAGGCACACGTAGTGTTGGACGCCCTGGCTGAGGAGAAACCAAGTGATGATACTACATTGCAGGCAATGACGATCTCATACCGGGAATCTCAACAGTGTAAGCTATTTAATTCTAGTAAAATTTTGTTGGATACAAAACATACTGAAAATCATGCATATATAATAGCTACAATTGAACAAAACCAATGTATCCAAAACACACAAACATATTTTTTTTCCTCAGTACATAAAGTATGTGCCCTGTATGAAGCGGCAGTAAAGGCAGAACCAACTAGTGAAGAACTGCACTCACATCTTTTTATGTCCTATGTGAGAGTCGGGGATTATCGGTCTCAGCAACGAGCTGCTATGGCACTATACAAATTTGCTCCTAAAAACCCTTATTACTTCTGGGCTGTTATGAGTATTGTTTTGCAGGTAACTTGTTTTCATTTTCTTTTTTAGTAGTTTTTTTCTCTGAACTTATAATACATAAGTATAAATCAAACTACAGTAGAATTACGCAGAATCCACAGATGGCGTAAAAATATTTTTTTTAAATATGGGCGTTTCTCTGTAAACTGGGCAACTCATTGTCCCAGGCTAATTTTCTTTAAAAAATAAAAGATCGTAAATATTTCGTAGATAATTTAAAAAATTTGTGCCTTAATCTACCGCTGCTCAACATTAAAAATCCATGAAAATAAACTGTATTATATTAAAAACGTTTTTATAGTCCTTAAAAACCAGTCCCCTGGCATGTCACCAAAGCAGTACAGTTACTTCAGACTAAATTAATCGAGACAGTATCTATTGGAATTAATCGAAATTTTATATTATTAAACCAATATTGTTTGATTGTTAATGAGACCTATTTATTTTACATAAATTTTATTTTACAATTAAAAAAAGGCAATTAAACTTTGTCTTCGCATTTAGTGAACAGTCCCCCTGTCTATATTTTAAATTACGTGTCACGTAGCTGAATAGTTGAACAACGCCTTTTATGCGTATAACGAAACGCAACAAGTCTGAAGTTTGCGCGGTTGCCGGCATGACGCCATCTTTGTTAGTAGTGTGCGAGCGTCCATCCGTAGAAGCCGCGTTGTAACCTGACAGTCAACAGTCCTCTGGTAAGAATTATTTTACTTCTATTTATGTATTTTAATGATTCCTTGAAATGTTTAAATTGTTATAATAGATACATATTTCCTATGTGCAGCAAAATAGCATAGATCAATTACATTTTGTACAGTAGTACAATTGTTGAATTTGATGTCATTGACCAGTAGGTCAATGACATCAAATTCAACAGTCCCCTGTAATTGTTCTGTAATTCTTTAATCCCACGGGATTAAAATCAAATTCTACTGAGATAGTGATGAAAAATTTAAGCTGTTGTGTGGCTAGACCTAGTGCAGCTATAGTACAAGCATTCAAAACTGTAGATTATATTGTTGTGAAATTGCTTGGCAAACAAATATGGAATATAGATATGTGAGCGTCAATTACGCTCACATATCTATATTCCATATTCAAGATTGATGAAGAAGATGGCGAAATCCGGTTTACATTCTTAAAGCTCTGTGATAATAAAGGCCAATTATTTAGATACGATCATGATGACGCGGCAGACGTTACAGTGGACCAAGTCATACAGAAGCTGTCTAATCCAAATATAGTTTTAAAAGACAATATAATGTTATACAAGTTTGATTCACCTGTAGATGTTTTCGAGAAAAAATAAGATTTAAAATACTTTTTTTTTACCTACTTTTGCTATATTTTAGAAATAACTAATTATTTTTCGAGACTGATTCTATAGTGTAAGTTTAAAGTACTGAAAGACCTTTCAATATATTTGATTTTAATTAATAATAAGTAAATATGTGATTTTTATTAATAATAAGCAAATATTAAAATTACAGTGCTAAGTACAATATTATATAAAGATAGTTGATTTTGTAATTTTTTATTGTTCAGTTACTTAATTCTTAAGCTCCAAAGCTTATAATAATAAAAAAACATTTAATTGTGGTTCAAAAATTGTATTTTTGATTTAAGTTCACAGTCCCCTGGCTTTGGCAACAGTCCCCTGTATACATTTTTCAGAAAATGCTTAACATTTTCTAAAGTAATGGAAATATTTGTGATTCATTTGCCGTACATTAACAAATAGACAGATACTTGTTCCCTAAACAAAATTTATTATATTATGAACAAAAAAGTTGCCTAGACAGTTTTCGTACAATAGTTGCCCAGTTTCCAGAGAAACGCCCATATAAGAAACTCGGACACATTTTCGATCAGGTCACGTGTCGTGACGCGAGTCTAACATTTTTTATTCTAGTGTACAATTCAAGCTTAGTGACAGTAGCTTATCAAACAGATGTAATAATGATAATGCCTAGTATTCTCTACCTGAAGAGAAGCTTATTGTCAAATTTAATTAAAGCAGCATACCTAAAACTAAAAGTCTTTTCTCAGACTAGTAAGTATAGCAAATGGTATTCCCTTCAACAACTAACACCCAAATCTCCCAATTTTTTTGTTTAATTTTCAATATCAACTTGACAAAATTTGCTTAAGTTATGTTTAAATCTTATATTTTTAATCGTTAAATATGAAACATTACAGATAGTATTTTTATGTATATCTTCTATATCATACATCTCTAATAGGACCTTTTAAATGATAAACCTCATCAGTGATTGTCCAGCAAGTCAACTTAGTGTGCATACAACTCGCACACAACTGTGATAAAGACTGCAATAAATTAAACTTTAACAGGCTAAAACATCAGAAGACAACACAAAACGGGGTATTCTTCTTGCTGTCGCTCAAAGAATGGTAGACAAGTTTATAACTGAAAACAAAATGGAAGCAGAACAAGAGGCCCGCCTTTACATTATGATTTTAGAACTGCAGGATAAATGGGAAGACATCTTGAAATTTATTGAGAGTCCACTATACTCGCAGTTGGTTCCGGGATCTACTGCGCAAGCTTGCATTCCATACCTTACGAAACTAGGTCTGTGGAAGCGATTAAACCTTGTTTGTAAGGAATTACTATGGGAAAACATTGACCGTTGGGATTACTGTTTGCCATACTTTGACTCAGTATTCCAGTTGATGAAGGAAAATGAGGAGGATCCAGAAAATGGTGTTGATAATACTGCAGAAAAGTGCCATGAATTTATCTGTCAATTAGTTGAAAGTATGTCTTCAGGTAGGACTTTAAGAGGACCATATTTAGCACGGTTGGAATTGTGGAAACGGTTAGCAGTTGATGGCGATCCCACTTCTTTACTTGGCAGTGGTTTAGCATTGTGTGTGCAGTACTTAAGGGTATTTGCAAACAAATCATGTGCAGTGCCAGATTTACGGCCATATTTGCCAATGATACCACAGAAAGAAAGAGAAGAGAATTGTAGGGTTTTCTTGACATGTCTTGGTTTTGATGAGAATAGTGAACCTGAGACGGTAAGTTCCTTTTATTAATATTTTTACAACATTTACTGGACTTTTAATAATAGTAGTAGTTACTATATTCCTGAGACTTTAAACTTTCATGTTATTTTACAACCATAATGCCATATTACACCCCCGACTCCTAAATCCCTTCAACGATTAAAAAAAATAATTATATCTAAGAACACTCGATCAAGTCACTTTTCAAACAAAATAAAACGTACTTATATCGATCCATCGGTTTGGGAGCTACGGTGCTACAGAGAGACACACAGATACACAGACACGCTTGTTCACTAACACAGACAATTAAAAATCAACTACATATCTGACATTTCTACAGACTGACGACATCCAACGCCATGTGTCCTGCCTAACAGCATGGCGCTTGGTGGCGGCGCCTTTACCAGCGCACGAAGCACTATCGCTGGCAACCAAGTTGAGAGACCACTACATGCGATGTTTAAAGCAGGGCCTTATCACGGCGACCATTACGGAGTTTTGTGCGCCTGACGCGTACGGAATATTAGCGGCGCATCATTATTTTTATGCTGGTAAGCTTTAAGCATTCAATCAATCAATTAGCCTATTTTTTCAGTGATTATGTAACTAATTCAAGTATTGTTCGGACTACAGTAATATCATTTACGCGCTGCGGACTCGGTCATAAATAATCGAAGCATGATAACAATATTGCGCTCTCTCTTCCACTTATGGCTCTTTTGTGTTAGCGGCCTAATGACATTTTCAGTACGTAGTAACAGTGCGAATTACATATACAAACAGTTGATAAAGCTATTTATATAGATAATGTGATTTTTTTCTTAACAGAGCAATAAAGAATGGACATAAAAAAATCATATTTGTTAAATAAATACTAACGGTAATAAGCACTATAAAATTTAAATTAAAGACTACTATGACGGATTCATTATCATCGTCACTTTCAACTTTGATAACGAGCTTGCGCCCACGCCACTTGGCCGCAACACTGATGGTCCGCCCATCAGTGTTTATGACCGTGTAATTTATGATCGAGTCTGCCGCCAGTAAATAATATTCTTATAGTCTACCTATTCCAAAGAAGTACGAGTTAGGACAATAGGAATGCATATTTTTATCTCCCATTTTCTTATATACTCCATACCGAAAAAGCTGCATACAAACAAAACTGCATCTAATGTGGGAAAAAGTCTACATAAGGGAGGAAATGCATTCTCTTTCCACTTAGGTTATATAAAGTTGCTGACTTTGTTTTTTTCCCCCAAAGGTTTTTATTTCTGATAATTTTTTATTCATTATGAGATTTGAAGTTTGGAGATTCATATTTTGCCATGACAGAAGCAAAATTATCGACGTAATTATATCATTATTAACCTAAAAAAAATAATTTAATCGATGTTTCCATTGCTTTCGAAAATACAGAAATCGATAACTTTAATAATTTAATACTTTATTTGTATATCTGTAGCGATGCAGCAACAAAGCTCGGCGCCAATCGTCGAAGCTCTCTGTTTATTAGAGCTAGTCCTCCACCACTCACCCGCTAACTTCCACGCGAAGCTCCTGCTAGTCAAACTGTACCATTTACTTGGTAAGTTTTACTTTATAAATATTGATTAAATAAATAAGAAATTATCATATTATATTGACTACATTGTACTGTTTTTTGTATTTGATTTAATACTTAAAGTTTTGGAGCAATATTCATATTATACAAAGATGAAGGTGCAAAGAAAATCATGATATTTATTTATTTATAAACACACATTTACATTGTACACTCACACTCATAAACACCGCACTTAAACACACACAGGTATCCACACACACATATGAACACTAGCATAATCAGTGCATGAAGTTAATTTAAAATAGGTTAAAACTTGTATTGTAGTCTAAAACTTGTAAACCTACACTTTAAATGACAACTGTTATTATCATACCAAAGGGGAAAGGACCGTTATTCCTTACTACAGGTTAATAACTAACATATCAAGGGTAACAGAACCTCACCCACTGGATTGTATCTGAATATAATTTAATTGTTAAGATCTACCTGTATTATCAGCATGTTACTACAATCACTTTTTACAAACAGAAAACATTATTATTAAAAAAAAAAAAGAAAATTCCAGCTTAGAGAAAATTTAGCAAATTTAGAGTACTAGTGTGTTGATCAATCAAACAAAGATCAAAACGGTTTTATTCGAAATCTTTTACGACATTTTTTATTTGGTTTTTTGAATTTTCCTTTAAAATTAGATCGTTATTGGTATTATAACTTACATTCTCGACTACAGAAGCTACATAGTCGGAATGACAATAGGGTGTGATGGCTTCATAAATCCTGTAAAACTGTCATTTGTATTAACTATATCGTTGCTAACGTTTCTCGAAGTCGAGAATGCGGGCGGCCTGATATATCCGGATTAGTGTGTGTGTGGTTTGTCAGGGGGCGCGCTGGCGGCGGACAGCGTGTACTGCCGGCTGGAGGTGAAGCACATCCAGCTCGTGTCGCTGGGCTGGCTGCACGGCGCGCGCCTGGCGCCCGCCTGCGCCGCCACGCGGGCGCTGCAGCTGCTCGCCGACACGCGCGCCTTCCACACGCACCACTCCAAGGATGTACGTGCACTCTCTCGCTCACTAAACACTATACAATGTCTCTGTTGTTCGATGACATTATTTCATTATAGTCGAAGGTAACTGGAAATAGAGAAGTTCACTGTCAAATCAATTTCTCTTATTTTAATAAACGACAGAACATTCCATAAAGCAACTTTTGACCTCATACAACAACCTGTTGAAAGTAAAAGTAAATGAGATGTCTATTGATATCAAATGTAAGTGACATGAATCGTCCATTTATTTACATTCACTTTCAACACTTTCAATAATGAAAATATAACAAATATCATATTGGTCTGAAAAGTTCCCTACCTTAACGTAAAGATGGCAGCACTAAAAGCTGTTTGAATGTAGTTTGATAGGCACTGTTGTTGCGATAGCGATAGTTTTCTT
>OY982579.1:11977019-12056821 GCA_963859945.1 Euplagia quadripunctaria | reverse complement strand
GGCGCCTGCGCGGCCGCGGCCGGCCTGCTGCCCGCCGCGCAGGCGCAGCTCACCGCGCACCTGCACTTCGGCGCGGACGCACTCTGGAACATGAGGGACTGCTTAGAACACCTTTCTAATTATCTAGAGGTAAGTCACTAGCGTGCGATGGCTGTCGACAGACCAGTCGCCGTATCTACCGTCCGATACTTAAAAATCAATAAAGTTTACTTGTTATATCATTATTTTCCAGTTCATAGGCATCGTTACTTTCTTACTGGGTGTGTGCAACGAGTTGACGGTGCCCACCAACACTAAGAAATCCAAAAAGAAAACGAACCAATCCCCCGACGAAATCAAAACGTCCGAATCGCTGAATAATCTCAATCGAACGGTACAGAGTTCTATCTTATACCTCGAAGGTGTTCTCGACGATTGGCCGAAGTACGAGTTTGGAGACCTCGAACGGAGACTATCAAAATTGACAGTTGACGAAAAATACCAAAGCCCTGTAGAGAATAAACTAAAAACCGGAGGCGAAGACATGATCGATGACATCAGGAACATATTAAAGAGAAAGTCTAAATATCTGAAAACGTTGCTACAATGATGCCTTTGAGCTCGGTGCTTGTGCGAAATAATTAAGTATGGTTTTTATAATAAATATACATATCTTGTACATAATTTTGTCTTTACTGTTCGAGTTGGTTACGTTCGTTCTGATAACAGTTTGTAAACGAAAGGATACCAAAATAGCAAAACGATAATGGTTTTCTCAATACCAGCCTAAACTTCTTTGAGTTGTCGCGTTGTCTGCTGTGTTCCGTTTACATATTTTATCTGGCTAGTATACTTTAAGTTTTATATTAAATTCTTAGCTCCATGGGCCGTGGTCCGTTCTACGCCAAATAGACTGCGCATGCTTGTTAGCCGTAAGTAGGTTATTATATTTATGGACATGCAATGCTGCAACGTCCAGTCTTTTTATGTATAGCTGCAAGACTTAATATTTTATAAAGTGTGAACAAGTAAGGGTAGAGGAAAGGAGAACCATCTCTGTATATGAGAAAGCGTCCGTCAAATGTGTACTTAGATGGCGCTACTGTAACTAAAGGGTAATTAAAAAGGAAGCAGAAACTTCCGCTTTGTAATGGCACACTTAAGAAAATAAAAATTAATAGAAAAACAATGATAACATAAATTAAATAGAAAACATCCGACTATTCGTTTTTTGGTTTTTCGTCTTGTCTGTGAATACTGTAGCCGTCAAAAGAAATAATTAACTCCACTCCGTCTATAGCTGCCCATATCATCCCTTTGCCTATACTAGCGCCATTCTGGCTGGTTTTTGAACTGATGGACCCTTTTGGTTTGCCGCCTAACTATACAAGATGGTACTCGTTACTTCTACCCTCGTAATTGTGAACTTATGCAAGTGGGCATAAAAGTTCATTTACTCTATGGCAGAAGTATTGCTTGCGTTTGCATACTGTTGTCTACACCTAATTGAGCATCACAGTCCATGTATGCTGAGTCTATGTTTGCTTATATGCTGTGTACCTCAAGAATAATGTAATGACAATGTATGCGAATATCATAAAAAAAAACGTTACATTTAAATCTTGCTGTTTCAGGTATTCGTTGACCTATCACAATACTTTTGAATTAATTTTAGTCTTTTGTAGATAATAAATACATACCTTTTCAGACAATGATTCCCTAAAATTAGTCTGTTAATAAATGCTATGAAAATAATGAAATGAATAAATTGCCTTATAGATAATCGAAGTTAGACGTACGAAATAAATTAATTTTAACGACAAGTCATTTAGTAATAGTTAATATTCATAAAGCTTGAGTTTAAACTGCCTTTACCAATAAATTTTAATAGACTTCTAGCTTATAAAAATTTTCTTTAAAAAAATTGTAGGTAGCTATGCTACTTTACTTTTTTAGTAAATTAATAAAAACTTTCATGGAGTCAATGAACTGAAAGCATGTATCGCTTTACAAGATAATGCTAGTCAATTTGAGCCGAAATAATTATAAAGTCTGGCAACATATTTTAGGCTACGTATCTAAAAAAGGTTTGTGAATAGGGACAACTCCTTACTACAATTATGTATTGCATGAATTCCTTATTTCTTAGCGGTCTAACCGTTTCAACCACGAGGAATTACTGTTCCTCGTCAACAAACTGGATTAGCTTTGATGATAGTTTTAACGATTTCGAATAATTGATGGCATAAAGATATTAAATTTGAAACAAACTCTTTATAAACATCGAAAGGTAATGCTTTATTGCCACAATTTATTAGATTGTCCAATAGAGAGAGTTAAAACAATGGACTGCACTGCACTTGTTCTATTAACTCCAGATAAAATAGGAAACCCTTGCGGAACCTGTTGGCTTGCGAAAAAGAAAAGAGAAATGGAAGTAGGTAGGTATCTAAGTTCTCAGTCCCACTGTCGAGAACTGATATGACTGAATAATAAAATATTTTTAACCGTAACAATGTCGAAGGTTGAAGGCAAGCTAAAGCAAAAAAAAATTATGATTAAATTTAAAATTGTGTAACATACCTAGGCACACAAAAATTAAAAATTAAAATTCCAAAAAGAATATGTGCATAATGAAGTGTTGGTTACTGTTTAAAGAAATTAAGAAATTTTCTTTTATTTGCCTATGAGGGTACAAATATATTTTGGGATTACGGTACAGTAAAGAATTTATTGATACCTATATTGAATTCGATGTACAATGTTATTCCGTGGTCAAATCAGTTCAGAAGTTTTCTTCAATAGGTGGAATGTCGTGTTCATTTTCTTGCTAAAATAACGTTGAAATATTTTACAGCTATATTTGTATGTAGATACACAGAAAAGGTGTCTAATTTAAACTCGTATGTTAGGTAAATCACATAAATTGTAACAAACCCTTATTCAAATGTGCTCTGTTGTATTTATATAAATAGATGCAGTTTCAGTTACCACAGTACATTGGAAAATTTTCCCGCCTTATTGTGTTGTTATTAAACGTTTTGTTTTTCTCTCTTGGGAGACTTAAAATAAACTAAAAATTAATTTAGGGATTTTTTTCTTGGTCTGACCTGTTATCTGCATTTTCATCCTAGCTGATTATTAAATGGCTTTTAATACTTGTTTTTTAAAAAGTGAAAAGGATCCATATAGGTAAATAGTAGGTATTTGACACTAGTGCTCAATTTGCTAACGGAAACAGAGTTTCAGAAAATGTCTGGCCATAAATTAGTGTAACTAGTTTAAATGCCGTGTTGTTTGTACCTAAGACAATTTTGTATTTAATTATAATTTATACAGCCCGATTTTGTTTTATTTCATGTAGGATAATTTGCCAAAAAAGCTCTATGGTTATCAGGCATCGATAATTATATCTATGGTATAGACTGATAATAAATAAATAATCATTTGCACAGGAATTGAGTAGCAGGCTTTCAATTGAATTGTGTAAATATTGTGAAACGTTAGTTCTCGTATTAAATAAATCTTTTATTTCTTAATAATCTACACTAGGGCGACGCGTATTGTAGACTAAGGCCTTATCCCTTTCATAGACACAGAGGAGGTTCATACTGCGGAGGGTAGAGGCAAGGAGCACCATCTTGTTCGGGACGCAAACCAAAAAAGCGTCCAGCAGAAAGCAGTGGAGGCAAAATGGTATGATATGAACTTAGCAGTTTTTTTCTTTTTTTTTATATAAAAAGACAACTCCCGTATTAGGAATTACTCCTGTGTCGCGGGGGACTTTACAAACATAGAAACAACGGACACAAAGAACACCCAGACTCAGGTGGGAATCGAACCCACGACCTATAAGCATAACGGTCAGGGTCACTAACCACTAGACCAACGGGTAAGTCAGACGGAGTGAAGTGCGCCTAGTTGAAATATTAATTTTTTTTTAGCTACCAAGTTGATGAAGCTAAGAATAATGAAAAAAAAAACAAAATCTTGTCGAATATCTGCTAATTTATTTAATGGTTATTTCGTAGTGTCCAATTACAAAGCAGAACTTTCTCCTTCCTAGTTACTTTACTACAACCTCTTGCTACGGTAGCGCCACCTAAATACACACTTTTGATGGACATGACAGAGATCGTCATCCTTACGTTTACCCTCCATATCCTATGAGCTATGGGTATGC
The DNA here is from genome assembly GCA_963859945.1 of Euplagia quadripunctaria. Classification (NCBI taxonomy): domain Eukaryota; kingdom Metazoa; phylum Arthropoda; class Insecta; order Lepidoptera; family Erebidae; genus Euplagia; species Euplagia quadripunctaria. Next base: position 12,052,659 of record OY982579.1, on the reverse strand, counting down.
CCAGCAATGAGACAGTTTAAAACGGTTCCTACATTCCCATCGATTAAAGTAAAAAAATCATCTAAATTTATTTATAACCCAACGTCTTCCCTAGCTGTTAACTTTAGAACTTAGTGTCCAAATACGGATGTGCTCTTTTTGTCAACACCCATTTATTAATTTTTTGTACATTTTATTGTATGGATGTGAACTTAATAGTTAACTTAGTACTTTGAGTTTTTTTTCTAAGTGGACGACGGGCAGTAATACAGGTCTTCATACGTGTAGACCAGGTGCTGAACACATTGCTTCAGTATCCCTCTGGAACACAGCCACATATCTCCTCAAATCTCTTTATCGCTTGAAAACTTGCGTCGAGGCGTCTTGGCGTGCGAGTACCTAACAAACTTTTACTAGGAATACAGGTAACAGTCGATCTCACTAGAATTGATATTGTGCAGCAACTGGTTGTTAAGGAAAAAACGTAGATACGTATTGTTAATTTTATTTTGGGTTTCTATAAAGGTGCTCCCTCACCGGGAGCATTCGCCTGTAATGTAACGTTACAGATTGCATTACATCAGTGAGGGAGGAGAACCGAACATTACAATCTGTAATATTTTGATCTTGTAAAATCGCCGTTTCTTCTGTTTTTTTACGTAAATAACAATTTCGAATTATTAATACTGCCGCGCTCAACACAACGACCGCTTCGTCCGACATCCACAATGTCAACTAATCATCTCTCATCATAAATGTTCTATAACAGGCGAATGCTCGTCAGTCAGGGAGGCAGTTTTGTAACGTAATGCTCAAAATCGAATCATAAATGTTACATTACAGGTGAATGCTCCCAGTGAGCGAGTAATTTAAAATTAATCCTATAATAAAACAAAATAATCATATTAAATATTTATTTACAACTCGAATATTGCAGCAATATGAAAACTCAGCTACTGTACAAAAATACTCGCGGCAATCAAGAATTTATCTTCTACACCATAAACAGTCTGTAACGGAATGTGAAGGGGACTTATACATTGCTGAACGTATATCGGTCAAATATTCAAACGAAACTTGTGCCAAAAATGCTTTAGTTAAACACCAAGGAACTGTGTCGTTTGAATTTTCGCCTGTATATAGGTTATCGAACAATTAAATAATGGTCATATTGGTTATATTAAATAGAGCAACATTACGTACGTTGCTTTATTTAATAGAGTACTCTAAATAGTCTTTGTTCATATACATGAACGAAGACTATCTTAATACATTTACATGATTCATACATGTTTTCTTAAGTTTCTCGCTTAATGTGGTACAATTAATTGTAATATGTTAAGTTTTATAACTGGTACATTGTTATACAACTTATTTTTAGTATATATACTATTATATATACGTATATCAATATTTAGGTTTTTCTTCTTATTTGCTCACAGGCGTTGAAAACGTATTAGGGCCCTTTTACATTTTCTCGTCAACGTTTGAATAAATTCAGTTGACGTGATGCGTAAAAAAAAGAGAATAACTCATATTGTGCAGTTTCCAAAACATTTAAACATAAATAATAAACATTGAAATTACTGATTCCGTATAAATTACATTCAGCTAAGTTATTTAAAAAAAGTTGTATATCAATGACACAGCTTCGCATATACAGATTTATACAATAATATATACGTATATTTGAAAGTAGGTACATTCCACAGAGTCTTCAATACAATCTAAATAATTCTAAAAAATGAATGTAGCAATAACAACAAATTAAATAATAGTTACGATCCTACACAAATAACGTCCAATAAAAAATTTGATTGAAAATGAAACAAAAATCACACGCACACAACACTCATTAAACCGCTTTATACCATATTAATATTTCTATCCCGCATTACAGTATTATTATAACTTTTAAAATAAAACATTTATATTTTGTATGTTTAAATATTCTTAATTCTTCTGTGTTCGACATTAAGTTTGCCGTTATTAGACAATTCGATAGGTGAACAGGTATCTTCGGGATAAATCACCAATGATTTATTATGACCATTCATATATGATTCTAGTTCTCCACCATAATACTAAGAAATACTTCCATTTGGAACATAACCAGCAGTAGACTCTCATTTATTACAACTGACCAAGACAAAAGACAAGTAAAGCTGTTATTATACAACTACTCATTGCAAATTTAAGGTGGACCTTTATGATGCAGCGGTTACAAGACATGAATCATTTTACACATTTTATTTACTAAAACGGAAGACGGTGATGCCATTCTGCCGTTACAAAACTCGATAATCTTAACTAAAATCAATAAGATTTAGCTAAATCCTGTCCAACGACGTTTGTATTCTGAAAACGTCCTAAACCAGTTTTAGTATGACACAACAGACTAAAATTGCTTGTGAGTAAATTTAGTCTATTATTTCATCGTACGTGTAAAATAATAAACGTCATACGGTCTCAATTAACTTAAGAATGTCAGAGTCAAGTTCAGTGCTGTCCTGGTAGTCCGCAATTAATAAGATGCTTCATCAGAATAGCTTATTCTGTTGTAGACACCAATATAAATAGAGTAGTGAAAATGTTACTAACATTACAAGAGTGTGCAGAATCATTTTACTTTACTACACTGCGACATATAAAAGGTAGAAACGAAATGCATCCACGGCAACAATAATTATCGCTACGTATACCCATTAGTGAAAGTCACTTTGTCTTGATTAATCTCTAGTGATGTAACAGCGATAAAAAATGTTTAAAAAATTTTAAATGACAGTTGACCCGCGATAATTCGGCACCCCTTATATTATTATTCCGTCTCGGCGTAATATCTTCGTCAATGCATGTTAAAATATGACGAGTTCGCGGGGCACAAATGTAGTTACGCATTATTGTTGTAAGTGCTAATTAATGACGATATTTTCATAATAAACTTCATACATATTTATTGTGTTTTTTTAATTCACTAAGTCCCTTTTCTTGTACCGGCATATTAAAATTATCGGATTAAAAGTATTCCTTTTCAGCAGTATTCGATAATTCGACACGGCACTGCAAAACGTTTGTCAGATTACCGCGGGTCTACTATAGCTGTCATTTCCATGTCTATCAAAGTATATTAATTTTGAATTATGAGAAACTAGCAACCCGCCTTGTTTTCGCACGGATACTAGAGACATCTTCAACAATAATCATCATATTTCAACCAATTTACACAAAACGTTTAAAAAATTATACACCTAAACCTTCCTCATGAATCACTCTGTCTATTAGTGAAAACCGCATCAAAATCCGTTGAGTAGTTTTTCAGATTATCGCGAACAGACAGACGCGGTGGGGGACTTTGTTTTATAACATGTAGTGATAATTGGCAATACCTGTTTAATTATTACTCGCCGACTTTCTATCAATTATTTCTGTAGAACAAATAACAGCGATCAAGTACATAATTTGTCATGTTCAATTGCAAATTATCTGGTTACTTACTTATAAACATAAATAACATAAAGAGAAAAAATAAAACATTATGCACCGTGACGCAGTGTGCGGTCTTAGAACTAAATCATAGCCTAGATTCGATATTTTTTTTCTTATTGATATACACAGTGGTAACAGGCAGTAGGAAAAGGAAACAAAAATCTTAAAATATAACTATTTATAGTTTACATTCAGCCAGACATTGATAAACTATGTAAGAACAAGTGATAATAGAACCATTTTCTTTATCTTTTATCAATGGTAAGTTCGTGTAACATAAACAGAATGAGTGAATTGATGATTAAATGTATTTATTACTTACAGCTTTTTAATATTTGATTGTAGAGGACATTAATTAAAAAATACAGATCATTGGCTATAGTCCATCTTGTACCAAAGGGAATCAAAGAATACTTATGGGAATGTTGCAACTTTATACAGATTATATAACCACAATCTCCACTAAACATTATTTTTAATTTACAATTCATCAAATCAAGTATATGTCTCAAGCAACTGAAGTAGAATGTGAAATTTGTACAAAAATCTAATAGATGATTAGCCTTAAGCATTTTTCTCACATGGAATGATTTGTTTGTCAATTTAAAAAAAGATACATTGTACTTTATGAAGAAAATCAACTCATTTTTTTTAGTATTTTTTTTTTATAATTTAACGAGATATGTAATTTTAATCATTATGAATCTTATCACAACATATTATGAAATATTTCAGTATTATTTTTACAAATTATATTACACAGTCTCCTCCTTACACTATGATACGATCAACTTGGGTACTTACTTAGGGGCATACTTTGCCCCTAGTGTAAGGAACACTATGATACGACCAACTAGGTACTTACTTAGGGGCATACTTTGGACTGTAATTCAAAAATATTGCATATTGGATTATGACCGTGAAGGTAAGTGTGTCACAGTCCAAATACACAATGCACTAGAATTAGTGTCTAGAATAAGGCCCCATTTGTAACTGGAATTTTCGTTTAGATACGGGAATCGGATTGTTAACATAATGTCTGCTCATTTAACAATTTTATTATCAGATTCGATAGTTTACAATTGGTTTTTGGTGATTCCTTATCAAAATCTAAACTTCCATCCCAGTTGCGATCAATTTGAGCGATCAAAAGCTGCCACATCATCGTTTTAAAAGCTATTTTAACAACAAAATAATAAATAACATTGAAGGTAATAATGGAACACGACTACAACTAATGAACTAACACACGCTCATAGTCTACAATTCACATCCTATGCTTTCATAAGGGTTACAATACTGGTGGTTGAATGTTCTCTCATTTGATGTTAGATTCTGAACGAATTTCGAAATGTCATCTCTATAATCTTTGGTTAGGTAGTTGACTTAATAAAATAGCTAAGTAAATATATTTGAAAAAATACAGACGAAAAATTTATGAAACCTAAAATATACCTAGATAAAATATTACAACCAGGTTTTTTAACGTTTTTCAAAATATTTAGGAATGTAAAGGTATAAAACTAATTGCGATCACTCGCAGATGACGTAAGTGTTGTGTTTCGGTGTATGGATTTCCTTGTACTGTGTTTGCCTAACAAAAAATACCTATTAAACAATTATACTTCATACATACATTTAAATAACTTTTTTCAAACTAACTTCATATAGGTATAGTGAAAAAGAATGAGTCAACTACCCCATTTTCGGTCGTACAAGAACGTTCAAAACATTCATTTTGAACCTTGTCTTTAAAAGAAAAGGAACAGAAATGAGATAAATTTAATTAAGTGTTGTTTATTTCGAGACATCATCATCAATGCAATTATCAAAAAGTTTATAACAAATTATTTTACGTTTTTTTCCAAAATCTATTTATTTATTTTAAATAATTGATTCTCATGCAATTTTAATTCGAGAACAAAATCTATCGATAACTATATTGTATTGGAACTTAACACTAATCATTAACTATTTACTAGATATGCATGAAAAACGTAGGATATATTCATTTGGCTAAGTTGAGCACAAAGCTCTTAGGAAAGAAAATGCCATATTATTATTCATTAAGACTTTTAGAAAATAAGAAAGTGATATACGCTACCTATACTATATTACTTTCTTATTTCATTAATTTATTAAACACGAAATTTATTAAGCAATAAATTTCGAGAATATACAAAATGTAACGCAACGATTCGTTAATAATATAAATTATATTATATATTTATAATGGAGTAAAATACGTATAAAGCCTTGTAACGTACTGATAATGAACTTAGTTTTGTTTACGCATATTTATGTAGTATGTATGTAAGCCGATTTTTAGTGACAATGCAGGTTTTTTAGTAAGTATTTTATTAATACTACAGAGTCGCACGTCTATAGGTACTTAACGAAACTGATCAAATATAGCTTTTTGACGTATTTACATTACAATGTCGTACACTCTGCACTGTGCTGCACTGAACTGCGTCGCCTGCATTTCTGCAGATTTAACCCTGAATGTTGATGATGATATCTACATTAAAAATTAATCTAACAAAACCAAAGTTGATTATCAAAGTTTACTCCCTATAAAATTACAAAGCAGCCTTCAACCTCGTCAATGATGGACCTACAGCTAGTATATTAAATTTCTACTATGCGTAGAAAAATACTCTAACTATTCAACTTGAACATCTCTTACGACATACGAGATTGAGAATCGTCTAATACCGGACGGTATTAGATGATTTCTCGAAAAACCTTTAACATATTTGGTACAACGATTTTACTGATATAACCCTTTGACTTCGCTCTTCAGCAGTCTTTAAAACGTAGTCAAATAACGCACACTCTAGCTCGAATTGTATACATAATATACATATAGAGTCATTTGAATATTTGTCACCAAACGAGCCTTATACTAAGAGGTAAAAATACTTCAATTATAAAATTAGAAGATTTCTTTACTGTCATCTGAAGTGACTGCGTTTGGTAAACAAATATTTATAATGGCCTATATGAATTATATCAATCTAATTCTAAAATCCTCAGACTGGACAACGTTTCGTTTGCTAAAATCCACAGATATTAGGTTAGATTGTTTATTAATACGTTCGTAATTTCGATTAATCTAGGGCCTTTCATATCGACAACACATCTTAGATTTATTTGCTACACTGTCTTACCATCGACGAAGTTCAACCGCTATATTTATTAATTTTTCACTTGACTAAACACTATCCACACTTGAGGTGTCAGTTTGGTCGTGCGTTCACACACGCGGTTATCACAAAGCACTAGGTACTTATGTACCAGATGTCACTTGGTCATATTGCACACACATTACAGCGTATTGAACAGATCCCTCGCGTTATTCTTGGAATAGCGCTTGTAGGAACAGTCGCTGAATCAGCTGCCACTGAAACAAAACAAAAATATTTCGTCAAGGACTCAAATACTTCGTTAGTGGTAATTGTGGGTTCTTATATTAACTGCTGCGTGAGCGCACTCCTCCTTATGTTATGTAATAATATTGTACCTAGTCTAGTATCCATATTTATAAACCTTCATAACTAAAAAATAAATCCACAGTGTTACTGTGGATTTATTAAAGAAATAAATGATTTATTTTTATTATTATTGCGGGCACTACTAGTTTATAAATAGTATTGCTAAGAATAATACACGTATTGTTAATTATTTTTTTATTTATTATTTTTATCTGTATTAGAATTACGCTATTATTCATTAAAAAAACAAATACCTATCCTAACTTTTAAACTTTTGCGTTCCCTGATATAACTATGTACTTACGGGAATTTATGAGAATCACGTTAAATCCTGTATATCACGTTAAATAAAATACGGTCAGCCTGTGCCCACGGCCAGTGCAACCTGATCGAAACGTCAGGCAATTTTTTTTTTATTAATTACTGCTCGAGTTTAAATCGGCCTTTTAATTAGTAAACTTCACAGGAATGTGCCTAGAACAATTCGCAAAAAATAATAATAATACATTTATTTTCTTCTCTCACACAGAAATTGTTACATCATTAATTACTAATAACAGAGTTATAAACCAATTCCAAAAAATTGTAATCTGTGTGAGAGACTGGTATCCGTACTAGGTAGAACCTGTATGACAGATGACCAGCTTCTCCTAGACTAATAGGTTTTACGGTAAGTGTACTTGTTACAATGTTAATGTAATTATAACATGTGAGATGAATGAGTGAATGTATATTATTGTCTAGGGTGTAATATGACTGAAGAATTCAGTGTATGCAAGTAAGTAGATTTAGGGATTTTTATATATGGATGTAAGTGTGTGTGTGTGTGTGTGTGTGTGTGTGTGTGTGTGTGTGTGTGTGTGTGTGTGTGTGTGTGTGTGCGTGTGCGTGTGCGTGTGCGTGTGCGTGTGCGTGTGCGTGTGTAACCCTACGACGAATAAAGATAATGAACGAATGGGTTTTTTAAAACCCCTCCACTATGAAGGAACAAACAGCAGGCTTTCAGTTTCTTCATAGCTAAGGTATTTCATCCAATTGGAGATAGTACGTTTGCATTGGTACTTTGTGGAAGAGTAGATATGCAGAATTTTATTGATTTTATTATACAGGTATCTTCCCAGAAAGCCGTAAAATTTGCTGGAAAATGCCGTGTTCCACCGATTATGAGTCGAGGGACAAACCTTATGTTTTAGACGCTTACTAATGCTGGAGGGGTCATATGGGAGTAGTGAATGTTGTCTCAGAACAGTGTTTAGAATATATAACTGTCGAACCGTGAGGACATCGGAAAGTTGGTAGAGATCACCAGTAGGATACAGGAAAGGCAGGGAGTGACTTACCTTTAGAATTCAGAGGTATGAGGTGTAAATACCTTTTCGTGATCGCGTTAATTCCCGTAAGTACATAAAATACCTATCCCCTATATTAGCACTTTTTAAACACCAAAACTACCCATGATTACTTCTATTTAATGTCGTTTTTGTGAATCGAAAGCTAAAAAAAATTGCTCTTAGCAAATAGCGCCCTTTGTATTTGTACATAATATTCCCTTGCTATATTCCTTGTAAGCATATTTTTATAGATGTACAATAAAGTTTACTGCCATTTTCCATTGAAGCGGCTGTAGCGTAATGGCTAAGGCGTCGGACTTGCGATCAAATGGTTGCGGGCTCGAACCCCAACCAGTGCACTACCGACGTGAACCCACTCCTAACACAAGCGTTTAGCTTAGCTGGAGGGGTTAACAAGAATACTAGTAATGTGTGACCCACGTTGTTAGTATTCTTTATTAAAAAAAAAAAAAAAAAAAATATTTTCAGCCGTGAACAATAAATCTCATTCTGTAAGCTTAAACTTACAGACGACATTTACGGAATAGTCTTCAGAGACTGACACAAATTTATATAAGTTATGCCATATTTACGGAAGGAAAACCATTAGGTATATTAAAACTATATTTAGTGTTCTAACTAATAACTTACTATACTTTTCCTGGTCAATATTGTCACAGCTGTTGTATGGTGACCATATAATTATGATCGATATAGATAAGGGTATATAACATGTAATTTCACTTTAGATAGCTTAGATAAATAGAATTCGATGGAACGTGATGTACCTATATATTTATTGACAGACTTATAAATAAAATGAAAAGTAGTATTAGTGTAGTCTTAGCAGAGAAAAATAACTATTAAATTAAAAAATAAAACTTTTTATAACTATTTTTAAACTTTCACAACTTATAAACATACTAGCAGCGCCCCGCGGTTTCACCCGCAAAGTCCGGATCCCGTGGGAATATCGAGATAAAAAATAGCCTATATGTTAATCCAGGTCTCCTGCTATCTACATACCAAGTTTCATCGCAATCAGTTCAGTAGTTTTGGCGTGAAAGAGTAACAAACATCCATCCATCCATCCATCCTCACAAACTTTCACGTTTATAATATTAGTAGGATTAGACGCAACTTCGTCCGCGTTAGTAAATTTTCCACGTTTTTGCAACATTGTTCATTGATGCTCCGCTCCTATTGGCCGTAGCGTGATGTTATAGAGCCTATATATAGCCTTCCTCGATAAATGGGCTATCCAACACTAAAATAATTTTTCAATTCGAACCAGTAGTTCCTGAGATTGGCGCGTTCAAACAAACTCTTCAACTTTATAATATTAGTATAGATGTAACTCGGAAGTACAAATCTAATAAAACTTTGAAGATGATGAGTGATGAGTAATTGTCGAGCCACAACTGGAACAACTTACATTTGAATATAAGGCAACGAAAGTACATTTAGATTTAAATGTAATTGTTGCCTCATTTTAATGTATTTGCAATTATCGCAATGTTTTCGGTCGATGCGTGGTTACCGACTGTACTTCATTCAAATGTAAATCGGATCGAACGAACACTGACAACCAAAACAGTTTACCAATGGCTATAAATGCCTACGAATAATAATCACAATATACGTGGTATCTATGCACCAATAAATTGTTAGTATAAAGCTTATCAGCGTGGGAAACCTCAGGAGTGTCGGAATCCGATAGGAATTGTACAACCGCGGGATTGCGTCCCACTCTGAATGTTGACTTACATACATATTAACAATCACGCCTGTATCCCCTAAGGGCAGTGGCGGATTTACCAGCAGGCTGAGTAGGCTGAAGCATAGAGCGGCAAATTTGGGGCCTACATTATTTTTTATGTCTTGTCCTGGGGTAATCGAATTAGATAGACCGACCGGTAGGGGCGGCAAAATTTTAATAGCCTACTGGCGGCAAATATGTAATTCCGCCGCTGCTTAAGGGTTAAGTAGAGGTGTATTAAACATCCACATTTGGCCAATTATATTTTGGTCCCACTCATGTTATAGGGGGCAAGCCTATTGCCGTCAACTGCACTGGGAATCAAAGGTAGGAAAATTGGTAGTATATCGAAAAGGCAGGGTAGGTAAGAAGGGAAAGCAATGGAAGGAAAGGGATTAGCCATTAATCACGTGAGGCTCGAAGGGGGGGGGGGGGGTTCGGAAAATATCACAAGAGGGAAGGGGGGTGTAGTGAGATATCAGGTGTACTTAATTTTTCGTAGAACGCGCTATTATCTCTCTATTTAAAGATAATATTTTAAAATATATATTGAACTAAAAATACGCGTGATTTTGGCTGGGGGGGGGGCAGCGTTAGTTTAAAACGTCACACAGGGAAGGGGGGCTTAAAAAGTTGCTAAAAACATCACGTGATTAATAGACAAACCCAAAGGGATTATGTTTATAAGGATAGATTGGGTACTATAAAGCAATGGCTCGAGCAGAGCAGCAAAGCCCTCTAATTCTTCAATTTAGATGAACAAACTCTTAATAAGCTACACCTCTTCGCTGACAGTTTTAATTCAATGCACTTATACCGAAGAGCATTCAATAACAGTTACCTTCTATTAGGCATCGCCCGCCGCCTCGCGGTCTGCCGCTGGTGCTCGAACTCGAAGTCCTCCTCAGTCAGGTTGAGCCGTGGCATGTGGTACATGAGGTAGTCTTCCCCTAGCACACCTTCTGGCGGATGACGCAACACCTCTAACGTCTCGCACAGACCGGACGCTCGCTTGCGGACCTTAGCTGGGCCTAACGCGCCAGCTAAGACGACGAGAGCCGCTTTGAAAAGGACCTGAAAGAACATACATAGCTTTTATTTTACTCGCGCGTTACGCGCGTTCACGCGTTACTCCCGATCCCGTGGAAATATCGGGATAAAAAGTTAATCCAGCTCTCCAGCTATCTACATACCAAGTTTCTTCGCAATCGGTTAAGGCGTTTTTGCGTGAAAGAGTAACAACATCCATACATCACTACATATTATAAAACAAAGTCCCCCGCCGCGTCTGTCTGTCTGTCTGTCTATCTGTTCGCGATAAACGGAAAAACTACTGAACGGATTTTCATGCGGTTTTCACCAATGGACAGAGTGATTCAAGAGGAAGGTTTAGGTGTATAATTTGTACCCGTGCGAAGCCGGGGCGGGTTGCTAGTTAACAATAAAATGTAATAGACCAGTGCCTCTTTAGCCACGAGATTTTAGAGGGAGAAACTGTCATCCTACCGAAGACCGTAATTAACCAGCAATCTCCTGTAATACTAGGGTATTCAGAGCTCATTTTTTTTTATAAATAAACAAACCGACTTCAACGAAATTAACTAATAAATACCTATTTTTTTTATGCTAAAATCTTTCTGAAAATATGTAGAATACGTTAGCGAAACAATCATGAATTTGGTCCATTACTTTTATGAAAATCGCGGACACATAAACATACATACGGACCGAATACTTAAATTAAAAATGCAAGTTAATTTGTTTTATCTCATAAAAGTGAAAAATGTTCATTTCTTTTAAGTTTTTGCCTAACTTTAGGTGCGAATACTGAATGAAGTGTTCCTGAATTACTTGTAACACATAGCTAATCTCTCTGTAGGTCTAAAGTAAAATCTTGATATTTCATTGAGACAGAAAAAAGAAAGGATCGTTGAAGGGATTTTTGAGTAGGGGTTTTTAAATTATACTTGTAAGCTACCTACCGCATACTACCGGCGTTGCTGCTGCTAAGTAATTTGCAATAAAAAAAATGTGATAGAACTATCCTATCTCTCAAGTTGGACCAAACTGCACACAGTGAGCGAAATTTCATTAAAATCGGTGCATTATTTTTTAGGAGTTCATCGCGGACCAATAACGTGATTTTTTTATGTATAAAGATTACAAGATTTTAAATTGTGTAGTTTCAGGCATTTGAAAGTGCAAAATAAGTTGACTCACAAATAAGTTACACTAATCAGCCCTGTGTTCCTTACTTATTGATGGTTTGCGATTTAAAATAATGTTATCAATGTTTTCTTTTGTTGACATTATTAATAAGCTTAATTTTGTTGCTTAAAATAGGAACCTTATTATTAATAAGCTTATATACCTTGACTCCTTCACACAAGAAGCAGTCCCAAACCCGTAGAAGACTATCCCAAGGCAGTGTGCGAGTTAATGCGCAAAGGAACCACTCGGTCGCGTATAGAACCGGTTCCACTTTGTGCTTGACCAAGTGTCGATGGACTGCTGGTGCCGTGCGACGAAGCAGGGCGTGCAGGATATCACCGTCACGTTGGAGCACCTAGAACAGAAATAAAAAAAAAAATATTAAAAATCACCAACACTCGCATCCTTAGCCTCTTCTTCTTTATATAAGAATGAGTACAGAACAATTAGACAGTGAAGGAATTCAAACAGTAGTTTTCACGTGACAAATTAGCGAACTGTTTCATGATGTGGATGACATCATCGCATTGTCGTATATCGTCAATAATATGCTAAACCTTTAACTTCATAAAAGTAACCGAACACATCGCACCTTCGGTAAGACTTACACTTTTATAATAACTGCACTTTTTGTAATTTTACACGATCATTTAGAGCCATTTTAGATTATTTTTTACATTCAATGTCATATAATTATGCTTTTATGGCTTTGTATTTTATTAACCGAAAAAAAAAAAGAAGGGTCTCAATTCGACCGTATATATATATCTATATATATATATATATATATATATATATATATATATATTATTTTTTTATGTATATTAAGCCCTTACTCCGTTATTTATGAACCGTTTTTGATGATTCTTTTTTTGTTAGATAGGGTATACTTCAAGGGTGCCTCATGTCAAGGAAGTAAGATAAAATTGAGAGAAACCCTCGAAAATTGTAGGTGCGAATAGTGTTTCTGTTTACTTTTCATAACTTAATCAGGTATTTGCGTTTAGGAATCATCACATTATGAAGCTGAGCTGATGATTAAAACCATATTTTTCTGTAAACAATCTGAAGTTTGATATAAAACTGTAGTTTTAGTGACAGAAACCACTTAATATGCTTTGAAGAAATTTGAAAGCGTTTTAAAGTATTTGGTATTAAATATATTATAAGGTAGCAGTTGTCAGAGTAATAAAAGATGACGCAAGCCACAAAAAAATCATAAAATTAAAAAAATTTAAACAAAAAAATAAACCGACGTACGAATTCTTTTCGTCGGTTTATTTTTTTGTTATTTTTTTTTTTATTTATTAAATAAAATTTTACAATCAAATCAAACGTCAATGTTTTAAAAAGCATTTAGTAATATTGACTACCCGTACCGGTACCCCTATACAGTGATGTAATAATAAACAATACTAGTTGGTCTTGGGCGATAACATTTAAGGAATGTATGCTACTAGTGTGTGCCTTTCACAATATAACGTGAATTGTACACAAAGTCAAGTAAATTGGAAGTATTTGAACAAGTGCGATGAATGAGCAACTTCCTTGTCTAATGAACTTGTTTTTATTTACTGTCGATGAATTTGATAAAATATGGTCAACACAAGTCCACTAATTAAATAGTATTTTTTGTACTTTTGAAACATTATTTATGGTAAGCGTTTGCAGTGCACGATCGCTTGTAAGCGATGTGTTGTAACACAAGAAGTTCTTATATCCGATAATATACCTGCCGCCATGAAACTGGAACACATTCCATTATATGTTATTTCTCTTTTACTCGTAATTTGTTTGCAAAGGTATATGTATACTAGCTACCCGGCCACGTGTTGCTATTAAATTATTGTGACTATAAATTAAAATAAAAACTATCTTATTTCTCAAAATTGGACCAAACTGCACAGTGTGCCAAATTTCATTAAACTATTTTTTTCTTTTGTGTTTATTTAATCTGCAATCAGTCGCCAGACTATAATCAGATGCGTTGAAAGGGTTTAGGGTGTTAATGAGCAGCCAGGCCAGTGCCTCACTGTCCTCTCAAAGCATGTGGTTTCTTTTTAATCTCTTGACCACATTAGCATTATCAAGCAAACCTGAGGCGAGTGAATTGGGGTGATGGATCAGACGTTCAGTATATTGTTTTTTAAGGCGTTCTATTTCTGTAGCCACTGTTGCGATACCCAAATACTCATGTATTTCATGATTCCTCACAAACCACGGCGAGTCAACAATAGTCCTTTATTAAACTAAATATGGATACGCTCTTTTGGACGCTGTAGATACTTCTTTAGTCGGGCCTATTCGGGTTTGAATCGAGATTGTTTCGCCTGTTCCCTACTTATCTAATACCATTTAGTGTCTCACATGTAATAAGTCTGAAATGTGTTCATGTAGATACTATGTAGATTCTGAGACAATTTATCTTTATGTGAAACTCGCCGGGTGCACGACATGTTTGTTAGTCGCAGATTGTATGTTAAAGGAAGGATTAAATACTCACTTCCAGTCCAGGATTATAATACCCGCTTAGGTACTTATCGCTTATGCTGACTAGGCACCAGAAGGCTTGAACAGCAGGCATGTGCATGAGAAGGAAGGCTGCTACAGGCGCCTGTGCCTGGAAGTATCCCACTTTCGGGTTCAGCACCGAATAGGCTTTCAGCACTGAGAACAGCTCTTGTTGGCTGAAAATAAAACATGCTTGTTAGTACCTTTGTGTGAGGGTAGAAGTGTAGCTGGCTGTGTATATACTTATGTTAGAGTATAAAATCGATCGAGTAATATGCGATTTTCAAATCAAACTGATAGAACCAGAGTTAAACGCATTCACACCAAAAACAAACTTTTTAGCATTATGATATTATTATGTATTTATACGGGAATTAACGCGATCACGAAATAGGTATTCCACACCTCTGAATTGCCTGACGTTTCGACCAGGTTGCACTGGCCGTGGTCAAAGGCTGAGTGACCTGATCGGCTTAATTTCCGTATAAATACATAATTATATCAGGGAACGCGAAAGTTTAAAAGTTAATTATGATATTAGTATTGAAGATTAATTTATTCCGATTTTCGATCGACTATTTTGTGGATAATAAGATTTTGTCGGGCGTGTTGGTCTAATGGTTAGTGGTTCTGCCTGCCAAACCAGAGGTCGCGGGTTCGATTCCCACCCAGGACAAATAATTGTGTGATGACTACGATAATTTGTTCTGTGCCTAGGTGTAATTTTATCTATTATATGTATGTACATATTTAGTAATACAACATAACTATGTTTATCAGCAGTCTGGTAACCACAGTATAAACTCTGTCTAGTTTGGGATAAGACGACCGTGTGAAGTGTCTCAAGTTATTATTATTATTGTTGTTATTACAACAGTGCCGAATTTTATCAAAAACTTACATGATCAACTATAATCTCTAATCCATTCATTAATTTATAATTGGACGAATGCGGTCCCTTTACTGACAAACCTGTAACCTATTAAATCCTTTTACCTATTATACTTCACCACTGTTTTATACCGTATATTTAAAAAACAATGCGCAAAAATTACGACAGTGCATTTTATTATCATCATCATAGCCGTGAGGGAAATACATAATTATGCGCTCGTCACGTTATGTCTATACAGTGATAAACTATTAGTAATCAAATATTTGTGTAGAACCCCTAACCACAATTACGCAAGTTACTAACCACAAACAATTAGCACATATACGCTAGCTACTACATTAATAAATGAGTAAATGTGCTAATGGACTACATTTTAGAGGTCCATAGTCTAATGGCTAAAATTTCTACCTGTTATACCATCTAGGTATATAGATGAAATAGATCAAACTTGAAACTAACTTTACCGGACAAGTCGGGTCTGACTCGCGCGCCGGTGGTTCCGTAAGTAAACAAACTTGTATATATAGATAGTACGTCCATCTCGGGAATCAATTCTCAAACTTAACTTTGTAATTCTAAAAATACTTTCCTATACATCGATATACGACAAAGTCAACTTTCACAACCGCAAAGTGTAAGTTTGTATTCACAATTTCTTTTTATGATGTCACTTTACTTGTGCTGTCAGACCTTGCTTCTTACCAAATTTCATAATTCTAGGTCAATGGGAAGCACCCATTCTTTCGGGTTTCATTTTTATCTTTTGAGGAAAAGAACCCTAAAAACGTAGGTACGAGCAAATAAATCAGCGAAAATAAGCGTATGTAGTATGGCGCCATTTAAGGGGATAGTGAAATACGCGATTTTGCAGACGTGAAATATGTGTGTCTTGTGTACACAAACAATTACTAAATAACAACACAAACTGTTTATTCAATAAATAGTTAGAGGTAGACACTGGCCGTCTTCCTCTATTTATTGAATAAATAGTTTGTGTAAACAAAGATTGTGCGGTTTATTTCGACACAGTTTTATTAAAAAAAAAATCAAGTATAATTATGTTACAATTATTTCGTCAGTTCCTTATTTTATTAATAAGGATATGTACGTATTTTGCAAGATATAAGAGTTTACATGTACGTACTTAGATACAGAAATATAGGACTCCGTTGTAATAACTACAATGTTCGATAAGATCTCAAATAAATAAATAAAATAAAATTGTAATAATATTAAATTTTATTGAAAAAATCCTGTTTTAGAGTTTGTTTTACATTGTATAATGTTAGCCGGATATCCGGTATCCGATCAAACAGCTATCCGTTTCATCTCTAATAGTAAGCGCCATTATTCAAGACGTTGGAGACGTTTGAGGCGGCCAAGACAAGCTAGTCTAGGTGCGGTTTGGTAAACTTGACAAATCCTCTATAATGTTATAAAAACTCACGTAGATGACAATTAAAAACCAAAAGTGTCAATTTATTTCCAATATGAATTTCGAAAAGTTAAATCTTATTTGACGTATGAATTGATGTTCCGTATGCGGTCAGGAACATTTTTTTACACCTCCTCAGCATAAGCTCAGCACAATCTCAGCGCTGTGTGGGACTTTCAAAGTCAAGTTTTAATTGAATAATCTAGTCGTCGCCTAGTGAAGCTGATGAGGTCACGGGCAGTAGGATTTTATGCGTCATTCAAGGTTGGACTGGGCCTGACAGGCCCGGGTGAGTCTGGGATAACCATGGAGAGCTAGATGAGATACATACTATCGGATAGTATCGAATATTATAAATGTGAAAGTTTGGATGGAGGGATGGATGGATGGATGGATGTTTGTTACTCTTTCACGCAAAAACCACTGAACTGATTGCGATGAAACTTGGTATGTAGATAGCTGGAGACCTGGATTAACGCATAGGCTACTTTTTATCAAAATATTCCCACGGGATTGGGACTTACGCGGGTGATGCCGTGGGGTGCGGCTAGTTAATTATATAAATAATACAGATCGCCTGGTGGTCGAATTTCTACCGAAATTCATTTTTGGTTTATTTCATTTGCCAGTGTAACTTGAACTGTATAGACTTAGGAACCATGACAGGTCAACATATATACTGGACGCGTGTAACTTGATGTAGCCATTTTCAAGTAATTTTTGAACTTGTTACAATAACCAACACCTTCAGAGGCTCACGTTAAGCAGCTGGATTAAGAACCTAATGCAGAAGGCAGTCCTCCTCGATACGGCACGCATAGTGAGGAGGTTTCTGTCTCTGGAACCCTAACCACCGGTAACTTGGTCCCTGTACCCGATACCGGTGGGACACTATTTTTTATATTCTTAAATATTTTTTGTTCTTTTTTATTGTAAGTATATTTAAAATGTAATTTATATGTTTATGAAATAAATGAAGAGAATAATAATAATAACTTGACACATCTCACACATGGCCGTCTGATCCCAAACTAGGCAGAGCCTGTACTATGGTAACCAGACTGCTGATAAACATACTTATATATTTCTAAATACATACATATTTTAGATAAATTACAACCAGGCACAGAACAAATGATCATGCTCATCACACAATTATTTGTCCTGGGTGGGAATCGAACCCACGACCTCTGGCTTAGCAGTCAGGGTCACTAACCACTAGACCAACAGGCCAGTCAATACACATATTGTTTAAAATGTTTGGCTTTCTACAATTCTTACTTACTGGCCTGTTGGTCTCGATTTCAAGGTGAACCAAAAAAAATCTCTAAGTGTCTATGAACCATTTTACATGTAGGTCGTCAGCCAGAATGTAGTAAGGGTCAAGGGCCTGCGCAGGCTAGGGCCCAGCTAGCAGACGCCCCCTCGACTACATGGCCAGTCCGACCCAGTGCGTGATAATATCTAAGATCTCTAGTCTCTGTCTATGTAAAAATAATTTAACACCAAATCAAAAGATATCATGCAAATATCGTAAACAAACCCGGGTCGAGTTGGCCAATTGTTTACATTAATCTTTTTCAGATTACGTCTGATACCCTGAGTGGTGTGGTTTACAATGATCAGGAGCCTATTTTTTGCATATATGTGACTAAATTGCAACTGCATAAAATATTACAATTAATAGGATTTATTCTTAGATAATATAATGAATTAAATTAAGTATATTTAATTTTTTCTTTTATTATGGAACCAAACAAGCGTATATTGTAAAAATATTTGACTTGTGTACTCACTGAGTAGCAGGGCGGTTTGCACCTAGACGTGGCAGCCGAATGCTTACTCGATATTTCAAGAATGTCATATTTCTAACCAATTTGACATTCTGTGAACAGTGTGAAATTGGGTGTACTTTCAAACCAAACGGGATACAATCCAAAGGAAAATCAATTACATTGAAAAATATAAGAATACTCATAAACAACCGGTCAACTATGAAGACTAACATGGGAACGACTCAAAAACCAGACTTAAATTATTATGACAGGTAAACCTCAAAAATAATTGTTTAATATATGCCAACACTTGATGTAGACTTGGCAGATGGCAAGCTAATTTCATACACAGTGAATTGGGTAATTTTTCTACATGAGTACTCACCCAATCCCTTCTTCTCTGATGAACATCTCGTGGTATGGGAACTGCCTATGCAAATCTTTTCTGATATCATCCATACATTTCGGGTCGCCCGGCGCCTGCAAGAGTTCCTCATACTCGTTCGGATGTTTTTCGAGAAGTAACTGGCCGCCACACAGGTACAGCCATGCTTTTGGACGGACTGATGCCGGTATACCTAGAAATATAAACATTATTTATTGAGCCAGTAATGCATATTGAACAATTTGGCAAGGTTTAAAATTGTGTCTAAAATATTAGGCAAATAATTGAGGTCTTCGGTAGGGCGGAAGTTCTTAGAGTGCTCAACCTTAGGGGAGGCGTTGCTGCTTCTGACTTACGTTCTTCGAATTGATTCAAAGACGATGGATTCAGTTTGACACAGACTGGTATTCGGTCGATTTGACGCTCACATGACCACGTCGTCGTGCTTTCGGCGTGGTAGAATCCGAGGTTTTCCGCACAAAGTAACAAAATAATTTAAGTACTGCCTCATTTGGTATCGCTTTAGAAATATGCTCATAAAATAGCAGACATCTAAATTGGTATTTCAGTGTACATGGGCACAGTTCCAACGTCAGCAATAACGTAAATGTTTTGTTTGGCGATCACACAGAAGATCAATTAGTCGACAGCAAAAATATTATCTAGATAAGATTGTTCAAAATTCCGCGAATCTACTTTGCGCGATCATTAAAATAAACTGTGTTTTGAAAGTAAACCATTAAAAATGTGATGCACTTAAAGCTATTAAAAATGGGTAATAATTGGTTTCATTGTCCTAACCAACATTCGCAGAGAAAATAATGGTCTATACGTAAGTTATATTGTGGGTTTACCATTAATATACCGGGTAGATAATGTGTAATCGATAAACTGAAATTATGTCACATCTTCGAAATTACAAATATTGGTAATGAGAAATATTAGTTCGAGTTTACCTTAATAAAGTATGAGAAGTCAGTCTATTCAAAAATATCAAGCAAGTAATAGAAACAAAAGATGTCAAGCTGTATTTAACTCAAAATAATAAGATTCCAATTATATATTCAACAAAAGGTGGGCAATTCATAATTCCAGTTTGAGCAGTGTAGGAAAAAAAAGGTGAAATTATTTTAATAAAGAGTTTTCTTTTGTCGTTCAGTTAGACTTAATAGATTGTCCGTCATCAGACCCATTCACTTACTAAAGGCATTCACTGTTTAAATGAAATAAGTTAACAATGCTTTGTATATCTAATTTGCTTTGTCCCCAGCTTACATAAATGTCTTTTTATTCCTAACTTTTGATAAGTATGATGAGCCAGGTGCCATTAGCTTTTATTAATAAACCTTGAGTATAAGTGAATATGAATGCCTTGAATATGAGTGGCAAACAGACTGGAACATCAAACGGCGAGATACGTTGACCATATCAAAGCTAGGCCTATACTCAGCCATCAGTTGTAGGCCAATTGTACAAGTTGGAGGTTAAATAAAGAACCAACGAACGAACCTTTTCGACACCTCTCCCGAACCTTTTTGTAGTTTTTGCTCATGAACGCCTCCCAATTGTTGAGCATGCGCAACCACTTCTGCTCCCGCTTGAGTATTGTGCTCGGCGATACTGTCCTCTTGCTATAACAAATAAAATTTTACAATCAATAACGTTACTACTTGCTTATTATATTTGGTGTTTGACTTACAATCAATACTAGGTGCTGGCACTTTTCATTAATTATTCAAAAGCAGCCATAACCATTATTGCTATTGATTACTATTGACTTTTTTTTTACAAATTTTTTGTAGTGAAACTTTTTTAGAACCGTGATTTGAAAATTCGATGAACCGCAAAGGTACACTAAAAAGAGATAAACATATTTATAAATATGATTTAGCCTACAAGAGAATGAGATGGAATACAAGTATACAGTGTTTCCTGTAGTCTTTGAAAAGAGACAAACATTTTCATAAATAGGATTTAGCCTGTGAGAGAATGAGATAGAATATAAGTATACAGTGTTTCCTATAATCTTTGAAGAGACAAACATTTTCATTAATAGGATTTAGCCTGCGAGAGAATGAGATAGAATACAAGTATAGTGTTTCCTATAATCTTTGTCATTGCGCCTGCGCTTTTCGAGAGTTGAAAATATGTAATCACAAAACTAATAAACCAATTTTTATTACATTTTTAAAAAATCACGCATCCCATCGCATGTTACTGCCCAGGAATTTAATCTAACTAAAGGAAATAAAAAGTACACGATGACGATCGCCTCGCGCCTTGGAATTTGTTCCGGTGCTGTCACTGGACGAACTTTTTTCCAGCCAGTCATTCACACATTTATTCATGGTCATAGTAAACTAAGAATTGACGAGCATAAATTCAAAATTTTAAATACCGCCGACTCAAAAATACTGATTAGAAAAGAGGTGATGATCTTTTGGAACGGGTGAATCGATTTTCTTGAATTGGGTAGATGCCTATGTTCAAAATAAATGACGTCGTCAAGTGTCGCAATAAAATAACTTAAAATACTGCGAAAATTGTCGTCCAGTTTTATTTTAACGTTTTTAATTTAGTTTTTTATTGTTAAATTAACATTAAAAATAAATGATTTGACAATACTGAGGCGTGACGTCACGCCTTAGTATTTCATACAAAAATGTACGGATGCTATCGTTTTGACGTTTACTAAAAAGATACTGATTTGACTTGACAGTCATCTACCCTATTATAGCTAAGAACACTCTCGATCAAATCACATTTCAAAGAAAAAAAAAACAAAATCGGTCCATCCGTTTAGGAGCTACAATGCCACAGCAAGATACACCCTCCCCCCCCCCTCCTCCTTTTTGCGTCGGGGATTAAATATAAAGACATAGCACTTCAGACCTTTTTCTTTTGTTTGTCAACCGATGTTTCTTATGGTTAGTAGCTATTGAAGTTTTTTGTTTGACAGCTTTAGTGTTATCAATTATTAATACATTTTTCCTTTACCTTCAACGGGGCTTTCAACATCAATTACTACTATTATATTGTAATATTATTGCTAACAACAATTTAATGGATTACCGTCGAATTTCGACCCCTTGGCGACGATTAATGGGATTAAAACTCTATAAAATGCTTTCATAAAAATGTAAAAGGCAATCGAATTTAGACACATATATGGAGAAGACATGACAGGCATTATTTGAGCATTACATTGTATAATACTTACAATATTTCGTAAATCGTGACACAATAATAGCAGTAATATATTCACGCGTTTGCAAAGTAGACATAGTAATACAATTATACAACTTCATGCAACGGTAAAGAACGCAAAAGCGTGCGTTCTTGTACATTATGTGCACATTGACAGTGTGCGTTGTATAAAATCGCACGCAGATATAGAGCTTATTAGTAATGAAGTTAATTTACTGTTCTGTCTACGATGGCGGTTGGTCTCAAACATGAACAAGAGTTTTAATATTCCAACAGTAGATTTATGAAACTAGCTCTGACGGTGCAGCGGTGGTACGAGTCTCAAAAGATCGTTCTTTAATATGACATGTACTATACTTATACTTGCTAATGATTAATGACTATTTATAATGTCTCTACAAGTCAATGTAATTTTAGCGCCTATGTTACATTTTGCAATGTGACAGTACGCTATAAGTACTGAGGTGCATTGCATTCTCAGCTGATGTGGTGGTGTTGCAATATGCATGAGGAATTTCGCCTTTACAAAGAATGCCACAATAGGTTGGGCTGTTAACTCATGTATGCCAACGAAACTCCAAGTTTTTGATATGTATAGTTAGTAAGTATACTCTACATCATAGAATATTAAAACGTCAATTTAAAAGTTATACAACATAGTCTGCTCCTTACGTTGGCCAGATGCGAACACAGCTCATTACAACATCATATATGTATGTGGCGGTGATACGAACAAGTTAAGGACACGTTGTGCTTTTCGGGAGGGAACCACTTTGGATAAATCCACTTTCACCAGAATTATTTAAATGTACCCAAAATCTACACGTATCGGAAAAAAGAATTGCCACAATATAAAAGACCGCTAGACAATAATACTACCATCATTGTTTTAGATTTTTTTTGCTGTTGAGTCGGGTCGTCAGAACTACGTTTGCGATTTCTCATTTTGTGAGGGAGTCATGTGATTCCGTTTGAATCGCTTTACCACAGGATACTCGCCACGCTGATTTTACACACGCCCAGGTTCCAAGAGAGTCATCTGGCCGTTCGCCACCTTAGTACTCGTAAGTAGGTAACTATATGATAAATAATAACCTAAATGTATAAACGGTTATATTATTTAAATATTTAATGAGAATTTAAACGACAGAACTAATCACATGTGAACTTAAGAATGTGGGTTACTGTTTTACATATCATACTGAGCCAGCCTTTCACTATTGTTATACCTATGTTCTAAATTTAGACTGCAGTGACTATTAAAATAGACACATGAGGACAATTAATAATTTGTCAATACTTAAAGGTATTGGAAACGTATGGTAATCATTTTAGTTATATGTGTAGTGTTTTCATGTATAATTGGCTGCGCCCCGCGGTTTCACCCGCGCAAGTCCCGATGTCGTGGGAATATCGAGATAAAAAGTAGCCTATGTGTTAATCCACGTCTTCAGCAATGTACATACCAAGTTTCATCGCAATCGGTTCAGTAGTTTTTGACATCACATTGAAATTAACATCAAATACTTATGTCAGCGGTCCCTTGAAGCTGTAAGCTTATAAGACTCTAAGTCAACGCAATCAAAAGAGTACGGCCATTAAGCCTTAGATTTTAACAAATGAGGAGGGTTGATAAGAGGCATTTCTCGTTTATGTATTTGGTATTAATTTCAACTTGATGCGTCCACGGGTTCCTGACAGACAGACGGACAGACGGACAAGAAAGTGATCCTATAAGGGTTCCTTTTTCCTTTTGAGGAAGGGAACGCTAAAAATAGTTTTGTTATGATTACAAATTTATATTTTGCAGTTGAAAAGTTGACCTTGTCGTATTTCGATGTATGGAAGAGTATTTTTACAACGGCAAAGTTAAATTTGTCTTTCGGGAAAGACGGGCAAAATTTCTTATTTATAATCTTTGAAAATTCATTCCCGAGATAGACGTAGGTACTATCTACATACAAGTTTGTTTGCTTACGAAATCCTCGGTGCGCGAGTCAGACTCGCACTGGTCCGGTTTTTAATTATTGATTATATTAAATTATCTATGGCTAACATGTAAATACATATTATTATGTAACACTATCTGTTGCCCGCGACTTCGTTAGCGTGGAAATTTTTCCGGGATAAAAAGTAGCCTAGGTACTATTCCAGACTATAATATACTCTGTGCCAAATTTCGTCCAGATCCATTCGGCTGTTTTTGTTTGAAAGGAACAACAACAATCAACAAACAATCAAACAGTAACATTACAAACAAACATCCATCCATCCATCCATCCATCCTTACAAACTTTCGCCTTTATAATATTCGTTACATAATATGTATGGTTGTGTAGACTTAATGACAGGTAATAACATTTTTTCATTTCATTTAGCCGTTTTCACGTAATTTTTAAAGTTGTAAGACATCCATTAAAAATCAATGCCACTTTTCGTTGTAATTTTATAACTCAAGAACGGGCTCACCTATCCAAACAAAATGTTTAGGCTTTGTTCGGATTATTTAGTAGATAGTTTATGTGAAGTTTGCACAAAAAAGAAAACTTAACGAGGGACTTAATAAAAAAAAAAAATAATAAATTAAAATTTTAGCTTTCTGCACTTCTCTTATATATAAACTGTAAATATTCCAAAATTCACGTTATTACGTTCGCGAAATTTTCTTAAAAAGGGGTACAAAGTATTCTCTTCACGTATTAATCTAATGATCTTTCCTTCCTCTAGTGTAGGGCTGCCATCCGTCCGGGTTTCCCCGGATTTGTCCTAGTTTAGAGGGCGTCCGGGGAGCGTCCGGGCGGGGTTTTCAAAAAGTGTCGGGTAAAACCCGGACACTCTGTGCCAAGGGATAGTTATAATTGTTAGATAAATCATTAACAAGCTAAAAAATTAAATGGAATCGGCGTTTTTTTTAAGGTGTCCGGGAAAGAATATCGATTTCACCCATGTGTCCGGATTTTTTTAAGTTTTTGTCCGGCGTCGACAATTTAAGTGATGGCAGGCCTACTCTAGTGTATTATTTCCACTCATCTGTTATACATTATATAAATGTATAAAATTCCTATATTGTACGATGTAGGCTAAGCTTAGTCATTTTAATTTTGCAAAAAAAAAACACTTATCAGAGCGGTGTCACAATTCAGGTCGATAACTGATAGCGAAACGAGGTCTCTTGCTATAAAAGTAAACTGAAGACGGTTTATTTACAACAGGTTAGTTATTATACTTATCTATTGTATAAAAACAGTTTAGTAAACAGGGCTACAATAATCAGAAAATACAATACAACAATGGAATTGTGAGGTTAGTAGGAATGAAAACATCTCTTTATACATATACCAAGGTAGCAACCCCTAGGAAGTACGCCACAGATTAGCTCCTAGGTAAAGAGATGGTAAGTATTACAATATTTCTTTTTTAACCGACTTCAAAAAAGGAGGAGGTTCTCAATTCGACTGTTTATTTTTTTGAATGTTTGTTACCTCAGACCTTTCGACTGGGTGAACCGATTTTGATGATTCTTTTTTTATTTGAAAGCTGGTGCTTCCCGTGTGGTCCCATTTTATTTGGTCCAGTTCTGACAATGGCATCCGTGAGAAAACCATATAAGTCTTTTAGGGAATAGTTTTTTTTGAAGATGGTTTTTTTTGAAAGAATTATTAAAAAAATTATCACTGACTTCAATGCGCCTAAATCATGATAAATTGTAATCAGCTGTATTCTTCATCCGCTAATTTTCCACAAATTTAATGGGACCAACGTTGAGTAAAAACCAATTCAATTAAAAAAATAGTTATTAAAATCAGTTTCTAAACGGTGAAGATATCGCGTAACGTACAAAAGAAACAGTCGAATTGAGAACCTCCTACTTTTTGAAGTCGGTTAAAAACTTCCGCGAGCTGTATCCAAGTTTATTAAAAACTAGCCGTTTCACACGATTTCACCCACGTTAATGAACACTGCTCCTCTTCTAAGGGTCGTACCGTGATATTAAATCCCACTAATATCCCACTAATATTATAAACGTGAAAGTTTGCGAGTATGGATGGATGGATGTTTTTATTACTCTTTTACGCAAAAACCACAGAACCCATTGCGATGAAACTTGGTATGTAGATAGCTGGAAACCTGGATTAACGCATAGGCTACTTTTTATCCCGATATTCCCACACGATCAGGACTTATGCGTGTGAAACCGCGGGGCGCTGCTAGTAGCCTATGAACTTCCTCAAGACTTTGGCTATCAAAACCAAAAAGGTTTTTACAAATCAGACTAACAGTTCCTGTGATTAACGCATTCATTAAAAAAAAAGAACTTAAAACAGGCATTACAGGTATTACATATGAGTTTAGATGTGGTTGTGTACACGTGTGTTTGGTTGTTTCAGTGATGCCTCTTTACGCTGTGTGGAGAGTGTGGGCTGTCGCTTCAACCCTTGATAAAGAACCCTGTCGGTTGCTGTAGACATGAAACAAGCTTACAGTTTGCATAAACTATATGAATATGTGGCAAAGTGTGAAAAAAAACTACATGTATAGTCTCAGAAACGAATGACGAACGGACTAGAAATCTTCATCGACAACATTCAGGGTATCCCTGGGTGAACCCTTTGCTCAAACTGAATCCAGGAGTCGGTGATGCAACGAATTCTACGCGTGGAAATGAGAGGGTTTAAAATTTACCACATTCTTAAATTCTACAGATATATTCAGAAGAACAAAAGCGGATGCCTACGCAACTCGTTATACATGCATTACTAACGTGTGCTGACCTCAACGCGTGAGATGCTCTAATTAATAGCAAGAAACCTTGCCGGGAGCGGTCAGCCAAATTACTAAAATAATTAGTACCTCTTCTTGGGTTTGTCTGTTATAAAATACTTAAAAAAAAATGTTTAAATGTAAGTAAAATTTGGTGAACTGAAAATCGATACCAGTACCATGTAATATTGTTAGTTGTTGCTAAAATAATTTAGTTATCTATACATTAAAGAAAAAACCAGCCAAGTGCGAGTCGGACTCGCGCACCGAGGGTTCCGTAAAATATTTTTATTGTATGATGTAAATAAAAATACACGGTTTTCGCAATTTTTCCTTTATCTATAGTGCTATAAGACGTTGCTTCGTACCAAATTTCAAGATTCTGAGTTCACGGGAAGTACCCTGTAGGTTTTGATTCCCTTGCGAGTGTCGAAAATTTGCGGAAATTTGCTGCATAAACGGCTGTATCTTTTGATTTCGTTGGCTTAGAAGTTTGATTTTATTTACAGCTCCAAGGGACAGTAGACTTGAGTATTTGATATAAATTCCAGCTTGAGACCTCCACGCGTTCCTGAGAAAAAGGGTCTTGACAGACAGACAGATCTACGGACGGACGGACAACAAAGTGATCCTATAAGGGTTCCGTTTTTTTCCTTTCGAGGTACGGAACCCTAAAAAACACAGAAAAAAGTCTCTTGGCTGAAAGATAACAGTAACCAGGTTTTACATCTATACTACAATAGGTCACACTGAAAATTTGAAATGTTATATTTTATTAAACACTAGCAGTTCATGCGCGGCTTCGCTCGCGTGTACATATTTTTATATTTTGCGCGGAACCCTAATTCTTTTTCGAAAATAAAATTTGCCTAAGTTACTCCTTATAACACCCGCTGTCTGCCAGTGAAAGTCCCGTGGAAATCAGTCCACCCGTTCCGGAGATTAGCCGAAACAAACAGACGGATAAAAATTGAAAAAAATGTTGTTTTGGTATATGTACCGTGTATACATCCAAATACACTTATTAAAAAGCGGTTATTTTACAAACAGACACTCCAATTTTATTTATTTGTATAGATAAGAAACTCAATCATTGATTAAAAAGCGCGTGTCAATTGTTTTATTATGAGTTACCCAAAACTTTCGGTGTAAGTACGTACCCCACGTAATACTAGCAACCCGCCCCGGATTCGCATCAATCATCATCATATTTCAACCAATTTACACAAAACTTTAACAAATTATATACCTATATCTTCCTCATGAATCGCTCTATCTATAAAATTGCATGAAAATCCGTTTAATAGTTTTTGAGTTTATCGCGAACAGGCAGACAGACGCGGCGGCGGACTTTGTTTTATAATATGTAGTGATTATAAAGCTGAAGAGTTTGTTTGTTTCGTTGAATGCGCTAATCTCAGGAACTGCTGGTTGGAATTGAAAAATTCTTTTAGTGTTGGATAGCCTATTTATCAAGGAAGGTTATAGGCTATATAACATCACGCTACGGCCAATATATAAGAGCGGAGCATCAATGAAAAATGTTGCAAAAACGGGGAAAATTTACAAGTTAACACAGACTAAGTTGTGCGTAAAAAAAAAAAAATTGTAAAGCTCCTTTTTTATTCCTTAACGAAGTAAAGCTTTATAGCTTACTCAGCAATGCACTTTTAACTTGCTTATCACATACGAAGTAAATTTGTAATGGATTTAATAATCAGTAAATTGATTTGTTTATTCCTTTCATTATTTTTTTTAACTTATCAGTAAATAATGGATACGCTATCATAAACGAATTAGGGTTTACAACACTAAAATCTCATACAATGGATTCTATAGAAACAATGCAACACGAGATAAATATACTATATCGAAAGATTTTGCTTTCAAACAAATATGGGAATATAGTTGCAATCGTAATTCTTCTACGGCTCTTTATTAAAATAAAACCCAACGAATCTAAATTTCTGAATTATGTGCATTTTTAATGAACAAACTAGCCTGGAATTGTACCCATCGTAAACCACAAAATGCACGCAAGAGTTAGATTTGTTACGGTAAGCTCCCGACGTTCTTGAATAATTTATGGCAACTCTAAACGGTGCAAATATGGATGAATCAACATATTATCTGATAAGTATTATTACAGTGAGAAAACCCTTGAATGAAAAGCTTAAATTCGCTACATTAAAATCGATTAAGATAAAAGTTTCAATTAGTTCCTCTAAATTGTATTATTAACTTGATATGTTTAATATGTCAACATTTGTATAGTAAACATGAGGAAATTACTATGTTAAATAAACTATACCCAAACACTTGAAAATGTTGACGTTTGTCGTATATCCTGTTGGAGAAGTTTAAACAATCGGCATTTCCTGCCAACACATTATTTTCCCGTAATCGTGATTCAATAAAACGATCTTAATATAGTATACATATATAGCAAGCAGTTCACGGAATTAAAGCAGTATTATAAATGTGAAAGTAATTACTTATGTCTGTCCTTTTGGTACATGTTCGCAAGTAATCTTCTGATGTTACAGGATTTCTGTTAGTTTAAACAAATCGTAATAAAATTTATCTAAGTAGGTTAGAAATATATTAATACTCAATAAAGTTATAATAATTATGTTTATTTTCAAAAAACAATGGTCAATAACACTTACATTAACACAACAAAAAATCTTACAGAATAATATTATCCTAAATAATGTGCAGTGTCGCATTGAATCTGGTACCCACGGTAAGATTTAACTTGTGTTATGGGTACCAGGGTTCTCACAAATTAAATTAACATATATTATGGATAACATTGGTTCATAGTTATGAAAGTTATTCTACAAGCCTTGTTTAGCTAGTGATGCTCTCATTTGTCATCACCTCGCCTACCGCACGAGTTATACCCGTGGCTTAACACTGTCTTGTAGTCGGTTGGACTACAAGACAGTGTTAAGCCACGAGTAT
This sequence comes from Euplagia quadripunctaria, assembly GCA_963859945.1. Lineage (NCBI taxonomy): Eukaryota > Metazoa > Arthropoda > Insecta > Lepidoptera > Erebidae > Euplagia > Euplagia quadripunctaria. The sequence goes on along the minus strand of OY982579.1, from coordinate 12,022,460 downwards.
AAATTTTAGAAATGAAATTCTGAAGAACATCAGTAGTCTTTGGCCATATTATGTAAATATTCCTCCAAGCCTCTTTACATAGGCAGATATTTACAGATCAGATATACGTCTTGCTCCCTTCCGGACATACTCAGACCAAAGTAACCGAGCCTACTTACTGTTTTTGCAATCATCAACGTTCAAGCATAGGCAAAAGTATATTTTAGAAATATAATGTATATTTTGTTTTGTGTCTTATAATCACAAGAGTATTTGACATAAAATAGATACGAAAGCTATGTTGACTTCCAACGCGATGGCCAGAATATGACAGAGACTGTTACCTGTTGTCTATGGCTAAAGAAGTAATGGAAATCGATTGCAAATCGTATCGCCATCGTTCAACGTGACAAAACTTTCATCCCCATCACCTGGATAATTGGCAATCCACCAATTTGCGGTTCTCCAGAAATGTTTTGCCTCGCACAACCATTCTCTGGAACAAATTGTCGCCTGCGGTATTTCCGGACCAATACGACCTTCAAACCTTCAAGAAAAGAGCGTACTCCAAATTCAAATTCAAATTCAAAATCATTTATTCAATTAAGACACTAAGTGACATTTATGAACGTTAAATTGAAGCTACTGTTAAAAAATCATAGATCGACGCAAATAGACGCCACAGCATGTACTGGATTGTCGAGGTAAATTAGGTGAAAACACCAAAATCTACTGCCTGCTTGTGTCGATCTATAACTTCCAGTTTCCAAAATACGTAGAGCCTTATGAGAAGAATACTGGCAAAGAAACTCATGGCCACTCTTTTTAAAAGTCAGATCTTCAGGTACAATGGTATTAGTGTTACATAAAAGATAAGCATGATGCAAGCTGTTGCCACCTGAATTACATTTTATTGAAATGCTCCAAAAGCTAACGTACAAACAAAAAATATCACTCAGTGATACCGTTGAAGGTTCGAACCTATTAAACATAGAAATCATTCAAGGTGCACATCAGTTACAAAGTCTACTGTTAAAACTAATTCGTGACTGGATTAAGAGGCTAGAGTTGCAGTTGAACGAACCAAAATAATAGTATAGGCTAAAGCATCGCTGACTAGGCCGACCAGTCACCCCAAGCAGCACCCGTTCACGAGTATGACGCATGGACCAGCCATCGTCTCCTTCGCCATATCAGAGAGAAAGAAACGACCCGCCCCATGACGACGCCGCAAGCAATGACATTTTAGTGAGCATGACGAGCCATAGTCGAGATACTGATAAAAATCACTAGTAGTCAAAATTACCATAATAATCGTCACGCATTACTTTCAACTAACAATGGTTTGTTAATAATTTAGTCTAATTATAAGACATAGAAGTTTGTGTGTATATACCTAAAGACACCTTAAGCCCAATACTGTTTGTCGTTTAGATAATCGTTGATCGTATAGTAGGCTTTCCTAATAAGATGATTTTTTACAGTACGCTTAAATTTATCTACAGGAAGGTCGATTACATCTATAGGAATTTTGTTATAAAAACGTATACCAAGACCTTCGAACGAGTTGTGTACCTTATGTAAGCGATGATAGGTAGCAACGAGTTTAGACTTGTTTCTTGTATTAATATTGTGTATATCACTGTTTTTCTTATAGTCATTGATATTGTGCCTAACAAACATAATATTTGCAAATATATACTGTGATGCAACAGTTAAAATACCTATATCCTTAAACAACTCTCGAAGAGAGACTCTAGCACCTAAATTGTATATTGAGCGGATGGCTCTTTTTTGAAGAATAAAAATCGTTTCAACATCAGCCGCCTTGCCCCAAAGTAGTATACCATAGGACATGACGCTGTGAAAGTAGCTAAAATAAACAAGCCTAGCTGTGTCCGTATCAGTGAGCTGACGTACCTTCCATACTGCGTAAGCTGCCGAACTAAGCCTACCTGCAAGGCTGTCTATCTGGGGTCCCCATTGCAGTTTACTGTCTAATCTAAGTCCCAAGAATACTGTTGAGTCTACAATACTTATCATTTCATTATTTAGAGTTAGATTAGTGCCTAGCTGTTTTACATTTGGCATAGTAAATCTCACACACTTTGTTTTATTTGAGTTTAGTAGGAGATTGTTAGTTGAAAACCAATACAATACATCATTTAGCGCCCTATTCACATCGTCAAAAACTGTTTTTTTACGATCGACTTTGAAAATAAGTGACGTATCATCAGCAAATAGAACTATATCACAGCGATCTTTTAAATAATAAGGTAAATCGTTTATATATATGAGAAAAAGTAGAGGACCCAGTATCCTATCTCAAAGGCCGGCAACGCACTTGTGACTCTTGCATCGTTGTAGGTGTCCATGGGCGACAGTAGTCACTTACTATCAGGTTACCCGTCTGCTCGTTTGCACCCTATTATATAAAAAAAAATACCAACACAATTTATCTATCGGGTTCAGTTAAAGTTGGACTCGCCTTAGGAGTTTAAAGAAACCACTTTTATTTTGAATGTTTAAAGAAACCACTTTTTATATTGAAGATTCAATATAAAACTGGTTTCTTTAGGTAGTGTTGGGTTGGGTTGGTTTCAAAACCACAACTTCTTGATTGGAGTTCGGCGTTTTGGACATTACGCCCGCTTTTGCTTGAAATAGAAAGAGTGTGTATTACAAGTAGGAAATCTAGAGCATACATCATTCAGCCTAAAATTGGCGCCAATCATGTAATAAACTAACTGTAATGGACCAAGAGTAGTGGTACGATTCAGTTATGCAAAATAATCGAAGGCCGTAACAGAGTTATGACACGCTAATCTAGAGCAATAAGCTGACTCTAAAAAATACTATTATATACACACAGTAAATATAACAATAATTAAAATACTTTAAAGAACTTAGTTGTTTATTTTTAAAATGACATAAGCGGATTGTAGATAACTCACTAACTCATGTTATGGTGTACTAATTTTATACACATTACTACGAACTATGCGGGAATATGAACAAAACATATATTTATATATATTGTGTGAATATGTCCTGTATCGATCAAGTCGTTTAGAATTTGCCCGAGCACGAACAGAGGCACATAATGTTTTTATGCGTTATATTATATTGCAACACTGTTATTGTTGATCCAATTTAGAAACGTACAACCGTTGTAATTATTAACAAGTTGCGCGCTATTAGTGCAGGACCTCAAAGTTTGAGAAGATTGAGGTAAGCGACTCTAGGGGATTTCTACTGATAAGTAAATTCGCTATATCTCCATGTGAGAGGGAATAGGAGAGGCACCAGTTATACCACTGGTATTGCCAATGGTAAACGTGAAATTTTGTGAGGATGTATGGATGTTTGTTAATCTTTCACACAAAAACGAAGCTTGGTATGTAGATAAATGGAGACCTGGATTAACACATAGGCTACATTTTATTCCGATATTCCCACGGGATCGGGACTTGCGCGGGTGAAACCGCGGGGCGCAGCTAGTTTCATATAAATCAATACTTAATCGTGGTGATAATGGTAAAAATGCGAAACCTTTTTGTATACATACCAAATTTTTCGATTGACACTGGTCAAGGTCTCGGATGGACTGGTAACCGTTTCCATCATACGTGCCTTGTGTTTGTTCGTCAACTTTTTGTTATACAACATTAATAAATTAAGAATAAAATACACTTTTGAGATAACACTAACCGCAAAGCAAGTAAATTGTCTTAACCATTCACCAAATAACTGCTTCTCTTATAAAACATAACAATAACACGTTGCAAAACAAAAATACTTTAGTTACGCATATTAATTGTCAAAATGAACTCGAAATTAGGATACCAGGTTAGTCAACTACCACTACAGAATGTGCCATTACATGTAGAAATATATCATGGTAGCATTGCATGCGATTTTGGTATAGAATTGACACAGAATCTTACGAATTGTAAGCAACAATCGGGAGCAACTTTTATGTGAATATGTCTATATACTTAATATGGACATATTCACATAAAAGTTGCTCCCGATACGTTCCCAAGTACAAAAGCTATAAGGACTACAAGAAATATGTGCGAGCTAGTCCACGCCTTATACATAAACGAAGTCTATATAAGCCGGCACAGATGATTCCTAATCAGTACCACCAATAAAACCATCTAAGGGCGGCAAGGTACACACTTTACAAAAGAAATTAAACGATTAAAAAAACACGTCCTCAATTAGGGACATATTATTTTCATTATGTTGTTCTCTCTCATCCGTCAAATTATATTATTTACTATTGACGGACACGAAGACTCAGAACATCTGAATATTTTACTCACACAAATATTTGTTTTAGATTTGAATGTAATCCACTTCACGAAATGATTACTTAAACTACTACGAGGAATCGAATATACGATTACTACTTACATAATATATGTACATAATAGTCGAATACATATAAAATAAGTTTTCAAAAACATTACATCCAACAGAAATAGACAATTTTTCTAGTGATATCCTATCAATCTTAGCCCGTGCTCGTCTTACCATGATACACCTACGCAATCTGTGTAACGGGATTTATTACACCTGCTGTATGGCCAAGGGTACCGACCGCGGATCATTTCTGATTGCCTACATCCGCTGGTGTACGATACAATTTATACTTTGGGTGATTCAACGTCATATTTAGACGATATAAGTATCATTATGGTAGTAAAATAATTGTTGTGATTTTACTAATAAGACTAGGGGTTTACAATTTCAATTGTTTCGTTTTTAGTAAGTGGTCTCTAAAGTTCGGAAAAAATAACACAAAAAAAATTCTATATATATATTTAGTACAATATAAAAACCATCTCTTAGTTGCATGTTCCATGCTTGTCGTTATCATTATTAGGTATATAAAAAATGAACTTCAAAAATGAGGAATGAAAATCTTGCAAAAACAATGCTTACAACAGAAAACTAAAATCACAGTTTCAGTGGTATGACTGTGGACACGATTCTTTTCTAATAGTCGGGGGACACATTGACGTTTATTTCTTCGGACCATCTCGCTTCTTTTAAAAATGAGGTGTTTGTTAACGGTGGCAACGGAAATAAAAAGCCACCCACAGTGGCTATTGAAATCTTGATAACAAAATACTAAGCAAACTGGCAAGATACGCAGCATAAAATATTAAATACACCAAATACCTGGTAAGGAAAACACTACATGTACAAATTAAAGTCATTTCGACTAGTCACATACACGATTATATGCAGTTATTTAGGCTAATTGTATTCAGTGTAAGGTCAGTCCACATTTTCTCATAACGTCATTACCGCAAACGTTAACTTAATGATGTAGAATAATGTAGAACGTTAGCTATGAAATCAAATATGACATTGCATTGTTGTTCTTATGCATTTTTATTGAAATTATACACAAACCAGTTGGTAAATTGTGCATATCATAATAGTAGAAAATAAGTCTTCAGGTTACTCTAGACGATATATTTTTATGTCTATACAGTGTTTAGGAACTAATTACTTTACTGTTTAGTTTTACGTACGTCCAAAATTAGGCATGACTTCAATTTCTCTAGTACTTTTAGTAGATAAACTGATTTAAAACTTATAAGCCTCCAAATTCCAACAGTAATTGTAAAACGGTTGTAAATATTTAATAAAAGGATTGTATGACCCCGAAAACTTTAATATTCAATTAAACAATTTTACTTTGAATTTATATCATGTAGGTATATACACACATCGAAAAAGTCTAAGCAACATGTACGGTTTTGAACTTTTGAACGATTTTTACTATTGTATGATGCGTTAGTGACTAAAGCAACAAAATCCTTAATGTAGTTGTTCATCTAATCAAAATAATTAACTACATGTGTACCATAACATACGTAGTTTAAAATAAAGTTAAAACGAAATTAAACTTTTCATATTTTACAAAATTAAATAACGACATTTTTTTATTATTTGGTAGTTCAATACAAAGTGCGACCGCTGTCGGCAACGATTTTTCATTGAATTTATAAGATTGTTTATCTGATCCTGCGCCAATCGCTCCGAATGGAATTTTAACAAGTCTTTCAGTTGTTGGGTTGTCGACACTCCATCCAGGTTCTCTAGAACACGTCTCTCATGTCCCATGCGTGCTCGATGGGATTGAGGTCTGACGATTGTGCGGGCCACGGCAATACCCGGATGTTTTCCGTTGCCAAGTACTCTCTGGTCCTCCGAGCTGTGTGCGAACGCGCATTGTCATGCATCAGCGTGAAATCTGAGCCAAGACTTGGTGCAAAAGGGTGAACATAAGGCCCGAGGACATCTTCACCGTATGTTTCAGCGTTCATATTGCCATCTACAAAAACGAGCTCAGTTCGTCTGTTCTTCATAATACCCGCCCATACCATCACTGTGGAGCCACTGTGAGGGTGCACTTCCTGGAGCCTATTTCTCACGGTTTGGTGGCTAACAACAACACCGTTTGAGATTTGTAGCTTTAAACCTATCTCCCGGGCGGTTAACATCGGCTGACGTATTGCGGTCAGTTGTATGTATCGGTCCTGTCGAGCAGTTGTACTCCTTCCACGTCCTGGGTGATGATCAGCAGGAACCCCTGTATTAGATACATAACCCTGCCAAAGACGACAAATCACGCTCCTATTGACACCAAAACGCCGAGATACCTGGGACTGATTTCTTCCCGCTTGTAGCATTCTTACAGCTCTCTTAATCAATCATGATGGAAATTCGACCACCAGGCGATCTCTAGTATTTTTTTATCACGCATAATTTTTTATTCTTTTTATTTTATCGTAATAACCGTGTCCGTCATAGTCGTAGAACAGTTTGAATATTTTTGTCCATTTTGTTCTATCGGGGTGAGCAGTAGAACTGTCTGGATGTTTTTTGTCCATTTTGTTCTATCGCGGTGACCAGTAGAACTGTCTGGATTTGTTTTGTCCATTTTGTTCTATCACTATAACTTATAGTAGAACTAAATGTTTATCCATCTCATCATCATCCATCCGTAGTGCCTAAGTAAGGAGGAGGTAGGGTACAGATTTCTACTCGAGTTGGATTCACTCGTCTAAGGAAGTTTGATAACGTACATCTGAAGCGCCGGCACAAATGTGTAACAATTCGTGTGGTCAGCTCACCATATTAAATGCAACAGAATAAATAATAGCATTCTATACAGAAGGTCATCTCTGCAAAGATGTTTTTAAAAAGTTGTCTTTCAGAAGAAAACAATTAAGTACTCTCTAGCTCTTACGACAATCAACACATAACATTTGTATTTACCGCACCCGCTGTTCTGGACGGGAACTGATATCTATGTCTAATAGCTACCACTACTATTAAGATAATTTTAATTTATTACCGATAGATCAAATCATTTTAGACGTTGAGGTTGTCAATAGATAAATATAATTTAGGAGTTTAGCGCCATGCACAAACCATGAAAAAGATATATCGATACACCTCTAGCCAAATATTTGAGCTTGAGCGCGTAATGAGACACGCATCAGAGATTAACGCTAACTAAATCAAATCAAATGCAATGTTTTTAAATAGCAAGGCTTGAACTACTGACCACGATCCGAGGTTAAACGGCGTGACTGACTTACGTCATCGGTATACATTGGGTAATGAATAGAAATGGGCAGGTTTAAACCCAACAGGTGGAAACGGGTTTAAACCCAAGTAAAAATACAAATTAAAAGTAATGTACAGTAACGCGGATTTATTTTTTGCGAAAATACATTAAAAAATAAAAAATCAGACTAATTGTATTTTAAGCTTTTATTAAAATTGCAACACTTGTTTGGGTTTGTTCTTGTTTAGGTCAAATCTTGCAAGCTGAAAATTTTATGGCGGTTCAGTTCCGATAACAATGCATTTTTATGATAAGCATGCCTTGAAACTGCACCAGGATTGACTTCAGGCAAGGGAACTCCTCAACGGTCATCATTAAAGACACGAACCTTTATATACGCATAAAATTATGATAGTTTGGTCTAAAGTTAACCATGATCTTCTTACTGCGCCCAGGATTGGCTCTAGACAAGAAAATTCCTCAACGGTCAACAGTACAGGCACGAAAGTCTTACATACGCATTTATGATATTCCGTTCGAAAGTCCCCTACCTGGCAATCGCAAAACATAAATAAAAATCATCAAATAAAAAAAACTTTAATTGAAAAGCCTGTAGGAGGTAATTTATGGGTTTCTGTCGGGGTTAAACCCAGTCATCGGGTTTAAACCGGGTTGATTGCCCATCTCTAGTAATGACCGTACTGCTAAATAACTGGCGGCAAAATCAAGCACTACTACATAATGTCGCTATTTCGCATTTCCACGACGTCACGCACTTCATACTAGAATAGTAAAACTTCCATGTCATCTCTAGTTTTTCTACGAAACGGATGGCAACGTCTGGCCTTCACGATACAAACGTTTACGGCTGTTAATAGTTGTTGGATTACCGATTCCCGATGTACGCTGTCATACTGACAATTATTAGATTGATAGATAATTAGCCTCTGTTTCTTTAGACTTACAATACGGAAACCTTCAAATAATGTGATTTATTATTTTTTAGTCTGTAACCATCCTCGTAAAGCTCAGTCTTTATAATGGGTACTTTTTTAACAATTTAACCTTACTTACTGGTTGTGGTAGTCGACATTTTTCTGTTCAAACTTTAGTTTAAAAGAATAATATTAATACATTTGTCTATTTTGTATATGTAAATGTCCATAAGTAGGATAGTTACATCAAAAGTGATTATAAAGATAAAAGGCCAGATAAAGCAACATTTCAAACTAATTTTAACGCAACTTTACGCTACACTACTCCAATAAAAAGAGCGTGAACTGTGACTTCAATTGACTTCAATGATTTAAGAATTTAAATAATTTTGTTCTGAACCGATACAATAGCGAGGCTTTTAGGCCGATTTATAATATTTTACGTTATCCTTTTATTACAAATTATCGTAAATTTGCACATCATCCACATTCGGCTACAGGTAGGTAAAGTTAAGTTAGTTAAGTAAAAATTAAGTTTAACTCATCGACTAGAGTGCTGGATCTGGAAGTTCTGGGATCTAAACCTGCGCAAGAGTACTTAAAAAGAAATATAATTTCTCACACACGTCATACCAGGGCAATAAGATGTAAAAGAACCCAATTTCACACATGCAGTGCACGCGATTGTAAAATACATTTTAGACATGTTAATACTGCGTAGTTTACATGTCGCAAAAACAATTATCCATTACCTACTTAGGTAACCGCGCGAATTGGATGAAATCATGCAGGTAATTCAACCATATAATGGGCAAGTTTGGTAAAATTAAATTGAACACTAAAATAAACTTTTTGAGTTAAGAAGTATTATACATACTTACGTGAGTACAAACCAGGTCAATGAAGGACGCGAAGTAATGCCAATTTCAGGAGAGAGGGAATTTATACGTTAATAAAACATACCTGTGCGTATAATATTGCTTGGTAGAGTCTTCCGACTAAGCGTTTATTTGAGTTTAAATAGGACGGAAAAGGCGTAACTATAGACTCGTGTAAGAGATTATTAAAATAAATTAAAATAGCAGAGTCAAGAGACCTACCCACTTGACTGGAATGTTTTATAAACATACACCTTATAAAATTTCGCTAACTTTATTACTTATCCCATCACTTTAGTGATACATATAATGAACAGAAGATTATAATATAAAGGCTTAGCGATTCCAGTGATACGTCATATAGCCCAGTCAAGGAACTAAAATACCTAAATTTTGGATTACCACGCATTTTTATTTTTGGATAAATAGTAAAAAAATGCGCTGATTAAGAATTTCGATACCCGCAGTCTGGACAAGTGCGGCGTCATTTTTTTTTAACCATTTATTTAAAAAAAAAAGACTTTTTTACATTTCGTGTGATATCTCGTTTCTAGTACATTTTTCGTCATACATATGTGCCCAAAGCATTTTTGTTCTCCATTAAGTTACCTACAAAATGAGACCTGTTGAAAGTCACTAAATGCTTTTGTTTAACAGCAAAGGAAGGTCAAAGTTAAAAAAGAGCGTTTTTTTTTTTTTCAACATTTCATAACTTTGAAAGAAGGGTACGTAGAAATCTGAAACTTTCTGAAATTTTAGCTTGTGATGATACTAAAAAAGTGCTATAAATTTCAGGTAGATCGGTTTTAAACTTTTGAAATTATTAACGATCATTTTATTTTTTTGCCTTAATTGCAAAATGCGCCATTTTTTTTCTAAACTACTAAAACTAGTCGGAGCAGCTTAGAAAATTCATAAAACCATTTAAGTTGAGCCCGATGGATTTTTTTTGAAATATCGATTTTAAGCGATTTTATAACGATATTTTGAAGTATACCTTTTTTTATGCAAAACTTCCCTGTAAACAATATTATTTGTAAAAATTATATTATTATTGAGTAAGTTGCCTTGACCATTGCCATTAAAATATAACATTTCAAACTATCAACAAACTCTATTTGCAGCAATATACATACTTAATTGTCTATGTGAAAACACTGAACGTCGCAATATTACAGCAATTTTATTAAAACTTTGACCTTGAGGTTTGTTTATGGTTGCCTAGAAGAAGCACCAAGCTTCGTCTTGTGTACTGCTTCGTGGAGTCGATTACTATGGTCTGGTCACACACACGGGTGACTGTAGCTCGACGTAATGAGATTTCTCTTTTCTGACGGTTAAACGAATGTACCGGTCTTCTTGTAGTGACATTATCCGTCTCCTGGTATCAGTTCCAAACATTTTGAACCAATTTAATTTTTTTTGTGCGTTACAACACTAGTTAAGTATCTGTATAAGCGACTCCATATGGCTCCGAATATGTGACTTAAACTGATTGCACTTAAAGTCGAAGAAACACTGGTTAGAAAAATTATATTATTGTTTTTAATGCAACTTAATTGTCTTAATTTGTTTGGAATAATCAATAAATACTAGATTTATAGATTACTAGCAACTCGCCCCGGCTTCGCACGGGTACAAATTATACACCAAAACCTTCCTCACGAATCACTCTGTATATTAGTGAAAACCGCATGAAAATCCGTAGTAAGTCAGTAGTTTTTCAGTTTATCGCGAACAGACAGACAGACACAGACGCGGCGGGGAACTTTGTTTTACAATATGTAGTGATCATGACCATTTTTGACATTGATAATATTATATGTAAAATCACATTTTTCTAATATACACACATGATATACTAATAAATTAAGTGTTGTAAAACTTTACGTGCAGGACATTGTCAGAAAGGCGATTGATTTGGTTGTAAATAGGTAATCCTACTAATATTATAAATAATATTGTAATTATGGATGGATGGATGGATGGATGGATGGATGTTTGTTACTCTTTCACGCCAAAACTACTGAACCGATTGCGATGAAACTTGGTATGTAGATAGCTGGAGACCTGGATTAACATGGGCATAGGCTACTTTTTATCCCGATATTCTCCCGGGATCGGGACTTACGCGGGTGAAACCGCGGGGCGCTGCTAGTTACTAAATATCTCAATCATCTTTTCTGCTACACAAATTAAAATATCCAATATAAAGTTATTTTTTTAACAAGACCTTAAATTTACTGCACCCGGTACACTAAGTTTCAAAATGTGTATTAATATATATTCATCAACTTTTACAAATTATTACAGTAACCAACTGAGGTAGAGCGAAATGATACTTACAAAATGTTAGACAGTATAATTATATTACGTATATAGATAAATATGTATAAGCATTAGATTACTTATTCAGAATAACGTTTCCCTTATGAGAGGTACCCTGTACCACGTAAATTGCAACTGTTGCTTAACATTATTAGATAAGTGAGCAAAGCGAATGATGTCACAAGGTGTCAAGGGAACATTCGTCTGTAGTCTAGACTTCTGTAGCCACAGTATTATAATATACTAGCTGCGCCTCGCGGTTTCACCCGCTAAGTCCCGGTGGCGTGAAAATATCGGGATAAAAACCTATGTGTTAATCCAGGTCTCCAGCTACCTACACACCAAGTTTCATGGCAATCGGTTTAGTAGTTTTTGCGTGAAAGAGTAACAAACATTCATACATCTATACATCCATACATCCTCACAAAACTTTCAAGTTCATAATATTAGTATCTATAAATTTCAATTAATAATACATAGCATATGCTATTAAAATAAAACTATAGGAAGGCCTAGCAAATGTATTTATGTTCCCTTTACATGTAATATAGTTTTATTTTAAATAACAATCATGAATATCAGATAAGTAAACTTGTTTTTTAGGGTTCCGTTCCTAAAAAGGAAAATAATTCTAACAAAAAAAAATCGACAAAAAAAAATATTATATAAAAGACTTATATGTTTTTTTCATAGATGACATTATCAGAACTGGAACAAATTTGAAATTTTTGATGTGTCCAAATTGAAATGAGCCACACGGGGAGCACCAGCTTTCAAATAAAAAAAGAATCATCAAAATTGGTTCACCCAGTCGAAAGTTCTGAGGTAACAAACATAAAAAAAACAGTCGAATTGAGAACCTTCTCCTTTTTTGAAGTCGGTTAAAAAGGAACCCTTAGGATCACCTTGTCGTCCGTCTGTCTGTCAAGACCCTTCTTTTCAGGAACCCGTGGACGCATTAAGATGAAATTAATATCAAATATATAAGTCTGCGGTCCCTTGAAGTTGTAAAAAAGTCAAGCAACGTCACACAACACAAGTAAAGAAAAAAATCCGAAAGTCGTAATTTGTTGTTATATCCCATAAAAAAATTTTTCGTTTTTGTGATTACAAACTTATATTTTGCGGTTGGAAAGTTGACTTTGTCCACATCGCAACCGGAAAGTTAAGTTTGTCTTTCGAAAAAGACGGAATTAATTCCCAAGATGGATGTTCATACAAGTTTGTTTGCTTACGGAACCCTCGGTGCGCGAGTGAGGCTCGCACTTGTCCGGTTTTTTATTAAATATAAATATAAAATTTGTTGTGTTATCTACGAACCTCAGAGTTTCCATGTAGATTGTTTATGAATTTCAACTTAACAATATACTTCTAAGATATTACTTTGGCTACGGAAATACTCTCCTACAACTTTAATTAAACACGTCACAGCGCAATATGATGTTGACGACTCGCCGTGTTTATGCAGGTGGCATTATTATCAATTATTTCAAGGTGAATATCCCTCGAAGTGTATACTTATCGATATTACTTAAAAATTAATCTCCTCTTGCCTTATTCTCAATAAATGAGCCACACTTTTTCTTGCCTCTCACGGGAAAAACGAGAAATGATATAACGTCGTTTATGTTACAACATAATAACAACATAATTTGCAATTTTTCCGTTATTGACTTTTGAATATCATTGGATAGAGAAAAAAATCCCGCTTTTATTGTACCAATCCTGTACTAGAAACCGCGCCAATCAGACACAAGAATTCAAAATTTGTATCATCGCGAATGACGGCCATAGGTTTATTTGGCAAAAACACCGCGAATCTGCGTTAGTCACCATACTTTTGTTGTGGCGTGAGTTTCAGTTTCAGTAAGCATTTTTTAAATTGTATTTTGCAAGATTATTCGCTATATTTGACTGGTATTATACTTGAGGTGATTGTAAACCTAAATAAATAGTAACTATTTATTTAGGTTTACAATCTAAACAATCTAAACCTTAAATTTTAAAATTAATCTTCATTTCTTAAATTGTTATACATTATGCTTATTCGTTCGGGCGGTGTTACATTATATTTTCTTCAAATTCACGGTGTTTGCAGGTAAAATTACGGCAAAGTACCTACATAGTACGAAACATGAAAAATGAATTAAAATCTTCTACAAGTTGAAGAATTGTGTAAAATAGCTAGTATCACATATAAGAAGCCTCCACCGAGACAAAAAGTCAATAAACAAACGCTTAAGCGATGCGATCTACATATTCCTTTTACCTTGACTGCATAGTTCACTGTCTACATCATGATGAACGCCAAAAGAAACCTACTTAAATACATTGTATTATAGAACTGTTTATAAAGAATATTACAAACGCCAAAACATCTATGAAATTGATTTTATTTTTTAATTGACTTATAGTTAAACTCTAGGTCTAAATGAGGAGAATCATATTCTCCCTAAAGAGCATAAAAAGCATTTAAAAATGATTGATCTAAAAACCTCAATCATCGCTTTAGATATTTTCGTACCTCGTAGCAACTAAGACTAAAACGGAATCGTTTCAAATCAATGACACGTAGTAATGTCGCTGTGATTCATACATACAAGGTATGAGTACGAGTCAATTAGTTCCTTATTGAAGCTGACACACCTTAGAGTGGGAATGCGATCAAGGAATAAAGCTATTCGTTATACAATATACATGCATTTCTTATCAATGCCTGGTTTTTAAACCCACCGTTAGAATATCCAACAAAGTGTTTTTTTGTAGGTATTCAAGTTTTCAAGTCGAGGAACCCGTGGCCACGTGGCATTTAAAGAACCTGTTTAGCGCTTTGTGACGCACTTTTCATCGGCCATCCACTAATTTTTGGTTTTAGTTTTTAGATCGATTTCCGCATACTGCCCTATTGATAATATACTCATTGATGTAGAGATCATTATATGTACAATATAATAAAGAAATCCTAAACATATACGACGCGTACAGTCAGCAACATATTCTAATTTACAGAGCACCTTGACACTGTCTTTGGTTTAAGACTAGACCAGTCGAATAACTCTAAAAGTATTAGAGATATTAGACTAGATAGAGAATAGAATTAATTAATCTTGTCTCTGCAAAATTCTTAAATGGAATTGTGTTCGGATGTGTTTTACAAGTGCAATAATTTAATAATCTACGTAGTCAAAATAATCTCACCATCAGACGGGTAGTACCAACACAGTAGCAAAAAATATATACTTAGCTTTTTCCTACTTTATTTTTGTGTTAGTATACAGGTCTATCCTACTAATATTATAAACGTGAAAGTTTGTTACTCTTTCACGCCAAAACTACTGAACCGATTGCGATGAAACTTGGTATGTAGATAGCTGGAGACCTGGATTAACATATAGGCTTATACTTTTTATCTCAATATTCCCACGGGATCGGAATTTACGCGTGTAAAACCGCGAGGCGCTGCTAGTTCTTTATCATTGTGTAAAACTCCTTACTGCTTGAAAATTCTGTGACTACCTCTGCTTAATCTACATCAACTATGTTTTTATTATTTCGCAGTACAGTTTAAGATCTACCAAGACCAACCAAAATATATAACCTAAAAATACGACATAGGTATAACACAGCAAACAAATAATTCAATAAAATTATTGCGATAACCTCTGCTCTATCATGACGGCAGAAACAGTGACAAACAGGGAAACCGTGGAGATGCTTTTCGCTGTATAAAAAATCTTATTCTGATATACATACAAAAGTTTGCTAAGATTCACCCTAGTCATAGTCAAATCGACATTTGGACATGGAGATTATACAATTCTACATTAAAAAAGAAATTATTCTTAACAGTAAAAATGCGCGGTGACGATAAACGCAAGTAACTATAACAACTGTTTACAAATGTTATCAGTACGTTGTTAAAAGAAATACACAGAATGAAATAAATTTAATAATAAGTTGCACCGATATTTTAGGCCTCGTTAGGAGCAACCGCCACTTTAGAGGAAAAAAGAAAGATTATTTACAACCAAATCATGAATAAAATAAAATTGATTAAATGAGAAAATAATCAGTTGGAAGTAATCACGACGTTTTATTTTGGATATACTGGATGGAATTATGTTGGAACTGGAAGCAACCAGAAATAAAAGTTGAATTTTATCAATGTACCGAAATTGATATTATCTATCTAGTTAATGGAGTGAACACATAATATTATGTAAAATGTAAGTACATACACAGTAACAGGTTGGTAGTTGATCGATCACGAATAGGCTGCATACCGCTTCCTACTTGTGACCCACTTGCGTGGGCAGGAGAGGGACGACAAGCAACTTTTAATACACACACGGGAAGATGAACATTGAATAATAATATAACTTAGCCATGTTTATAATGTATCTCAAATAGAAGATACAGTGAGCATAGAATATAAAAATCTTTTTAACAAAAATTAAACCAACGGAAAGAACTAAAAAGCAAAAAATAAACCTTTTAAGTCTCGAGTATTGGGCTTATTTCAATAAACTATCAAATTTTTATATACTTATTTTAAGTCAGCAGGTTATTATTATATATCTATATTATATTATCTGCTAAGAGTAGACTTCTTTCCTTGTCTCTCTTTATGGATTAGTGATGGTCTGTAGGTGGAGGCTGACTGCAAGATGCATAATTTACATTATAATTACAATGTTAAACACCCTGTTCTTATTTGTAATAAGCAGTATAATCAAGGGCAAGACTATTCAATGTATAATGGGTAATTTGCCAGAACAACGTGTTCATTTGGAATTTCTCTATCTAGAAACTGGAGCCGCAAGAGTAGCCTGTAAACAAATAAAATATTATATCACAATTTTTGTTTGCTTAGCATCCAAGACAAGACCTGGAGCATGTCTTAGATTCATATCTATACCAAAGAAGCATTAATAGCCGCTTTAATAATTTGTTGGTGGCCGTGGAAAGTCTCAAACTAAAGCATACACTGCTCACTTCTAACAGAGTTCTGAGTTTGACTTAATAAGATTACGAGGGGATGGCTACTCTGTTGATTCAAGTGGATTCTCGCCACTTACTCCTATTTCAAATGATCCTTCTGACTTCTTAATTGGACAATCTCTAATTGACGTGTCTCATCCGCAAATCAGAACAGCAAAAATCACATCATTGCAGCGGTTTCAACGCATCGAGCTACTGAAGCAACATTTCCGGAATCGGCTTTCTAACGTTCGTAATGCCTAATGTGTTTTATGGCTTCAACAGAAAACCAAATGGCATACGTCACACGGAGACCTAAAGAATGGTGCACTCATAGTCGTGAAGGAGAATGTTTCGCTCCCCGTTGTGTGGCCTTTTGGACGAGTCACCTGTCTGCACAGAGGAAGAGATGGAGTAGCCAGAGTCACCGGTATTCAGTCTAAGGCCTCAGGGAGACGTGAGAGACACGGCGTCAGGGAGACGCGGGGCGTCTGGCATCGAGTCGCGCGATCAAATCCAACACTGCTATTACATAAGCGCGTTCATGTAGAAGCGTTTTCACGCACGTTATGTTTGATATCTACAAATGCACGCGGCGGAGTCCGCGGCGGTTACCGCCGCGTGCGCTGCAGCTACTCCCGCCACGTTCCTAATATTGTATTTTATTAAATATATAATCAAAGGCTTTAATTGACATTTGGGTATATTCCCAGGCTCTGCACAACGCACCGCGAAACGCCTAGCGCGCCGCCCCGCGTTTTCGTAAGCGGTTTTTGTTCTTGGAACACAGATAACGCTTTACGCGCCGCTTTATGTGCCGCCTCTCCGTAAATGGAGAAAGCCGCGTAACGTGAATGAGGCCTAAGAGGGGAATCATTCGTCGTACATAAATTCTTTATGTCTATTACCTACTGAAAATGTTAAAGGATACTCCAACACGAGGAGTATGTTACGGTCCATAAACCCGAGCAGAGTCATCGCGGGGTCGAGAGACGCGCGGGAGGCTCGTACGACGGCTGTTGAAGTGGACGTCGTGACCGGCACTTTTTCGGAATTCAGGCTAACGACAGCACGTCTTGCAATTTTCCTAACGTTTTTACTTTTTTCATTTCATTTTAAGTTCGTTTAAGGTACCCTTTGTAATTCCGAATGTAAATCTTTACAAGTACAGCACCAATTTAAATACACATACAGTCCACATTTATTTACCACAATCGAATAATCAACTTTAGTACAATAATATGGTTGTGTGGTGTTTTAAATTGAAACTTACATTGCATTAATTTCATTAAAACATAGTCGTCTAAATAAAACTTAAACTTAAGAGTTTTAAGGTTATAGTACAAAAAGTGTAATAAAAATGTATGCTGCTGACAGCTCTACGGTTCTAACAGTCTTAAATATTACTGCGATCTTATATCTACTTAATGTTATTAATCAATTCATTTATCATTTGGCTGCTGCGAGGGACGGTAAGTCTTAAACTCAACTGATTGATTACTTTACAATAATCAAAAAGCTGTATTTGTAAAACTGAGTTTAAACTTGGAAACACTTTAATTCAAGTAGATATTCGAACTCAGAATTCCTATACCATCAAGATGCTTTTGCGATTGACTTGTTGTACGACATTATTTTTTTAATTAATGTTAATACCTAATATATTTATTGGACTAAAAATTGCATGGTCGATACCATGCATTTTTTATATAAATACAATATTACATTCGCTTTTCTTTTGGTATGGAATTTCATTCTGGTATGGAATGTTCTAGAAAAATTGCCAGAAATAGCAAAATTCTAAAGTTCCTTCTGTAATCTTTTTACATAATTTGTGTCGGAATGTGTTTGTGTGAAATAATGTGATTAAGCTTTTTTACAAGTTTAAAAGAGTTTCTTTATAACCAAATATTGAATACGTTATTCATACTTTTGCAGCATTGTAGCGAAGGACCGAAAAAACCTATCCTAACAGTTCACTTTACTATCGTCCCGTTCCGGTACCAGAATGATACTCGTTCTTATACTATCCAGTCTTCTTACGATCCAAGCCGGTGTCGTCGTAAATGAAGCTAACTGCAACGGGATCAAAATAAACGGGCAGTACTATGATGAAGAAATTCTAAAGCAAGATCTCGATAGACCATATTCATTAGCCGTAGACTACAGCCCTAATATCCTGTACTTCAGTTATAACATTAAAGAAATTGATGACGAATTCAGATCTGCAAGACTGAATTTGAACACCAAAGAATTCAGTAACATAGAGGGTGTCAATAACGGGTTTGCCCAAACTGTTGATCAGAAAACACATGTAGTATACATCGGTGGAAGCGATGGTATTTACAAATACGACTACGCTACCAACAAAGCAGAACTGTATACACAAAAGGGTACCAACATATGGAATTTATACTTTAATCAATATCTGTATTTTTCGATCTTTCCTACACAATTTCTATATATATTAACAGATGGTAACCCAAGAAGATTCGTATATTTGGAAGATACGAAAGTAGATCATTTCGTTATTGACAATGAAAATGATATTTTCTTTACAAATGCTACTGGTCTATATTCTGTGAAGAATGAATCGAAAAATGCTACTTTATACGCAGAAAATCCCGTAGTAAGAAGTTTGACGACAGATAAAGATGGTAATGTTTACGTTTGCCTCCAAGACGGTATATATGCTGTGAGAAAACCGACTCTTTCTTTAGAGAAGATATTTTCAATAGAAGACGGATTCGGATTGGCTTTTGATAATGAAAACAATATAGTGTATGCTGACGCTAATAAACTTGTCAGGCTTAAAGTAAACTTAAACAAAAAGTGTAATTTATAGATGACGGAATAGCTGTCTAACAATAAATGGTTATTTGATGAGTTGTGTTATTTTATTTTTTCGTTGCTGATGTGAAAACGCTTATATCTACATATTAGTTGTCCTTCTTACTATAATGGTTATATAAACCAGATCGTTATTTGACTGCAGAATTGTTTATTTCATTGCATTGATTAAGCTCAAGAATTAACAGGCCGATACGAAAATATCTTTTGCATGGACAGCCTGTTTAACAATACAATTACAATTTAAGTATCTGTTTGGAATATCAAAATAATAGTTTTTTTTATGCTCATACAGTTATTTGCACGATACCTATGCATAAAAATCAGTTTTTTTTTAATTTTTGTCTGTCTGTTGGTTCCGGCTAATCTCCGGAATTTGTGGACCGATTTCCACGGGACTTCTACTGGCAGATTGCTGGTGTTATAAGGAGTGACTTAGCCTACTTTTATTTTGGAAAAAGCATTAAGGTTCCTTGCAAAATATATAAATAGCGAGCGAAGCCGCGCGGGAACTGCTAGTATAATATAACATAATGGAACCACGAGGCGTAGTGTAGTTATCATATATTATATAATATATATTTCGTAATATTCCATAGTCGTGTCCGTCTAAACTAACAAATAAGTTACATTACTTTCTTCGATAGGATTTCTCGTATATCAAGGTAGGTAATATGACACGGAAGTTTAACCTAACTTTAAATTTGGAACTGATGTCAAATGTCTAGTGGAATCATGCATACACTGGCGGATTTACCAGTCGGCTGAGTAGGCTGAAGCCTAGGGCGCCGGTTTTTAGAAGCGGCAAATTTGGGGGCTACATTATTTTTTATGTTTTATCCTGAGGTATCGAACCTACCGGTCGGTTTATCTAAGACCGACCGGTAGGGGCGGCAAAATTTTAATAGCCTACTGGCGGCAAATTTATAATTCCGCCGCTGCATACATACATAATATACCAGGTTACAGTATACTATAGCCTAATTATACTGAGAAGTGCAGGTTTTTTAAGGAATCACTATATTCCATAAATATGAAAGTGGCAAGAAGATTGAAACCAAATAGATCCCCGGATCTGGAGAAAGTAACGAGTAGTAATGACCTAATCAATGTCATTATCTTAAAATATACACAATATTATTGTTTTATTTAATTCAAATATTCTGATCATGCGATAAGAAGTTACATTTCCCATAGTTATCTCATATCTATCACTACATTGTACGTAACTCGTGGGAAAATTACTTAATCACTGACTCGTACCTTAATCACGAAAGAATATTGGATCATATTAAAAAATTTCTTTTCAACGGTCTGTTTCTATTGTCGTAGATTCGTATTACTACCAAACATTTTATTTTATTAGTAAGTGATAATAATTACGTCACACGAATTTCATGATTTTTGACCAAATCCTTGTCACAGGTGGCCACATTTGTGGAACCCCCCCTCCCTGGTGTGACGTCACATATTTTGCAATTATACACGCAGAACTGAAAAGAGCAGTTCTAAAATGATTTTTTTTTTTTGGTAAAAGTGTAGTAGCGTATGCAGTCTTTCGTTTACAGGTAATATTTTGTGTTTAATACTTTAGATGTGACGTCACGAATCTTATGACCCCCACCCCTTGTTGTTGTCACACTTCGTTGATGGGGGTCAACGAAGTCAAGGTAAAGGGGGGGAGGGGTCCCCACATTAAGGGACGTGTGACGTAATTTATAGAGTGATACGGTCTACGCATAGGCAGAAAGTGTTCACTCCCTAACTAAATATGTTTACTTAGGCCTTTGTTCTTAATGACCTTCTTCCCAATCGTTTTTGAATAAAATTAATTTTGATTATAAAAGTTTAATTTTAAAGGCATAATTATACTCTACCGATTAATAACAGTTAATGAATTGTGACATTTAATGAGCAAAAACAAAGCGGAAATAATATTCTTCCTAGGCAGTTCTGATACACTGACACAAATATTCGACCGCCTCAGAAGGAGGGAACGGTTATTAATATTGGTATTGATTCCTTAAGTCATTATTTCGATCACGATATATCGTTTAAAGGTTTAAGTGAAAGTAGTGGTGGGAAAACTAAATAAGAATGGTAAGAGCCTTTCGTTCATGCGAAATCTTACTGCAGGTCATGCATAAAACACGTTGTCAACGAAACTCTTGGGACATTGCACATTCGAGTAGCCTCGATAGCACGATTTGCGAGTGACTTGAATATATTTTCTTAGGTGATACGCTATAGGACTTTAGTTAAATAACAAGTTTTTATTGTTCGAAGATTTTAATCGCCCGTTATGGGGTTATAACTAAGTGCTGTTAAGAATAATCAAGGGGTTTCGAAATTTTCACTAGGTTTTTCCATATTTTCACCAGTTTCAAACTTTTATTAACAATAAATTTGGAAGTTTGGTTCTTTTTACAATTATGTATTACATATTTAAGTTGTCAAAATGCTCTTTTACTTAGAAATATAAAATGACTACTTTCCCAATTCAAGTGGGAGAGCCTTGCTTCGGCAGGTATGGGCCGGCTCGACGGAGTGGTACCACGGCCTAACAGATAACCGGCAGTGAAGCAAGCTTAGTTGTTTTTCGCCGAGTCAGTGAGGTTACCGGAGGCCCTAACCCTTACCTCTTCCCTTCCTTACCCTACTCCCACCTTAAAGGCTGGCTACGCAGTTGTGACTCTTGAGTTGCAGGTACCCATGGGCGGCGGCAGTCACTTACCATCAGGTGACCCGTCTGCTCGTTTGCCCCATATCCCATAAAAAAAAATATTTCGACCGGTGGAAATGGGATGTTTATTTTCGGAGGTACATGAGTGTAGTGTACCTACATGTGCAAATTATGTTCCGCTTCGAACTCTCAGCACTTATCACACAAAGAAAGATTTTGCTCGCTTTAGAGTGGCGAGTACAATAAATTAAGTTCCATCACACTCTGCGGTTTCTCAACAGTGTATGTTCCCTTTACAACAGTCATTAGGTACGGCTTGCTTGTACCACACGCAATTCAGATTTGCCGGAAGTTTTCAACTTATCACAAGCTTCATTCGAAATATTTCAAAAGGATTCGTAACGTTTATGTGCTGCATCGAATCGTTTGATCATTTACTATCAGAAATGGTTCCTATGGAATTTAAAAGATTCGTTACTTGCTTTATTAGAATTCCATGTCTGTTGAACGGAGAGTGAAATCGGTAATCGAGTAAGAAGCTGAGCATAAACTTAATCCAGGGATCCGTAACCCTGGAATGTATGAATGGGTAAATTGTTTTATTTATACCGGTATTTCATTAAAGGTACACTTCTTTCTTCTACACGACAAGAGACTTACTATGTACTATTATTATTTGAAATGTAGTTGTTGGTGAATAGGGTTGCTAGAGCTCTTTACGGAGGGTTATAATGTCGCCAATGCGTGAGTGTCACCCCTGGTGATAATGTTTATAAGCATCCTATAATCAGTTCAGCCGGAAGGTTTCACTATTAACGATGGGGCAACGGGTTCATAGAAATAACAGGTTATTTCTATGGAGCCACGGCCCCGGTACTGACTTCGCTCCGCTGCCGTTACAAGTCCAGGGCGCGACCTAAAAGCCACCGCTCAATTGGGCTGACCGTGTGGTAGTTTAAAACCTTAGTACATATATGTATTATATAGAGGCACATTACTCAGAAATTAATTCTTGAATTTAGCCGGTGTCACTATCGAACGAGAACTATTATTGAAAAAAAAAATGCGCCTTAAGAAGTTACTGTCAATGTCAAAGTCAATTTATTACATAAATAACTATATAAAGATCTAGTGAGTAGAATGTCATATAAAGCGAGCAATCGTCTAAAACCAACATCAACATTCATCTTCACTTTCGAAAACACAGCTTTTACATTGTAAAATCTAAGTACACCGAGTAATTGATATATATAATTACAGAGAAAGTATGATCAATAAAGAATAAAGTAGAAGATTAATTTAATTTATTCTCCTCGTCTTGATAATGAAATCAGTAAAGCGATTGTAAGGAATTTCAAGAGAAAGGCGTCCTACCTGGAGTAAACATAATTAGATACATGTCATACAATCGAGACGCAGTCGCGCATCCGATCGATTGACGTGTTATTGGGATGATAAAAGCAACAATCAGAAAACTTCTCTAGACGTCTTTACACAGTACAAGAAGCGATTTTCCAAAACTCAGGTTAGTTACGGAAGGATAGAGCAAGATACCGTAGGATGTTCTCCAATAGTTGGTTATTTTGCAGATATCTATAACCACAACCATACACTTCCTGTCATTTTATTTCTAAGACGAGAGACAGAAATTTGATGTGGATTTGTAAGCCAGGTCAGGTTTAAGGTCGAGTAAGACTTACAGGACGTAATGGACATTCTAATGATTACCATGTGTCTCTTTGGGTGCTAGTGTGTCATCTTATAACAATTGATTAATTAATATTTCTAAATAACACAGCCTTATCTAGACTTTGGTGACATCAGTGGACGTCTATGTTTCGATCGGGAGAAATTCTCGGAACTCCGTGGCAACACGCACGTGGCAAACGTACCGGGTAGACAGCAATAAGCTTCTCCATTATGACCAGGACCAAAAATATAGCTGGCCGAATGTTGTGTTTGCCCTTTGAGGATATAAGCGTGACGATAAAATGAATGAATCTTATCTAAACACTGTTACGTAAATTTCACCAAAATTGTAAGAAATCCTATTCATGATATATACTTTACTGGTCTGCTCCTGGGTAGTTTGATGTTAAAAAGCCTATTATAGCCTCTCCCAAACATTTGGCAATAAAATGTAAGAAAATGCGTTCAACAAAAAAAAAACCAACTCTGGATTTATTTTCTTGGCAACCATAGATAGTACGCACACATACACAGACTCATTGCAATGCGGGTATATCCTTATTCAATTAATATAGGCACTGTTATCTGGTTGTGTAACATTTACTTTTTTTGACAGGTATTTCAGTCTAAACTACTTCATTCCGTGAGACAGTTAACATGTAACGAGATTTTTTAGTAATTTTCTTTATTGTTACCAATAGGTTCGTTATGTGTGTACAAAAAATGACAGTACTACACAATTATGTTCAGTTACGACAGACCGACACACAATATCTGGGAAGTTGAGAAATACTGCCGGCTTCCTTTCCTTTGCAATGTATTACTTTGCGTATGTATCTGCGAATAGAGATTATCATTATAGATTGCTGCGAAGGGGTATCAAAACTTCAGTAACTTTTACAAATAACTGCAGAAACTTGCGCTAAAAGTTATAAACGCATCGAATGAAAATTCGAGAACTGAAGGTATGGAACGTGAATAAAACTACCATATTCCACTCCCAAAAATTAAACAAAATATTGCATTGATTACTGAAAATAATGAGATTAATTAAATGGTAATAGTAAATAGTAGAAAAAGGTCTCAACTCCAATGTCTAAGATGTCGTCGACATGGCAGTCGAAATAGTGTGCCAGTATAACCATCAAGTCGGAACGGTCTTTGACCAGAGATGA
Organism: Euplagia quadripunctaria; assembly: GCA_963859945.1. Lineage (NCBI taxonomy): Eukaryota > Metazoa > Arthropoda > Insecta > Lepidoptera > Erebidae > Euplagia > Euplagia quadripunctaria. The sequence goes on along the minus strand of OY982579.1, from coordinate 11,997,363 downwards.
AACAAACGGGTTTATAATGCTCAGAGACTATCTGACGTTCCAGGTTCTACCCACATTGCTAAACCACGTGATTATGTGTATTGAAATGTACATCTGGCCTAATAAATATAGTGTAATGCATTTTCTAGAGAAAACATTTGAAATTAATTAATTTGTTGTTGCATAATTACACCAACTATACTTATAAAAACAATTATAATTGGCCATGGAGTGTTTTAATGAGTTAAACTCTATTCTGATCTATACTAATATTATAAAGCTGAATAGTTCGTTTGTTTGGTTGAACGCGCTAATATCAGAAACTACTGGTTCGAATTGAAAAATTATTTTATTGTTGGATAGCCCATTTATCGAGGAAGGCTATATAATATCACGCTACGACCAATAGGAGCGGAGCAGTGACCATAAATGCAGGTGAAACTGCGGGGACGGCTAGTATTAGATAATCCCGCTAATTTTAAAAATGTTAAAGTTTGGATGGATGGATGTTTGTTACTCTTTCACGCAAAAATCACTGAACCGAATACGATGAAACTTGGTATGTAGATAGCTGGAGACCTGGATTAACGCATAGGCTACTTTTTATCCCGATATTCCCACGAGATCGGGACTTACGCGCGTGAAACCGCAGGGCGCTGCTAGTTATACATATACATAGATAACTGATAACTAACATTGCGTTATGAATAAAGGTGTAAACAGCCTCGTACTAAAATACCATAAATAAATGTCAAAAAATATCATTTTGCAATAGCTAACTAGCTTTTCCCGCGCCTCACTTGCGTTAATGTAGATTTTGTCAATCAATTCACTATCCCTCGGGAACAATTTTTTTTTTACTGGATGATAGATACCCAATGTCCAATGTCTATGTCCAAATGTTGATCGGTTTAGTACCTAATACATATTCAGTTTCGTAGTCCAGCCGCTTTTATCGTTCTTCCGAACAATTAAGCCATTAGCTATTCATTCCTCACAGTATAAATCGATTGTTGATAATCGATTTCGGAAATAGACAAGATAACTTGTACAATTTATAATTTAGATGTAAGCCTAGATATTGTCAACATTTCGTAATTTTTTAACTTTCTAAATGATCCATATATTAAAGTAAAATTTCATTTCATTTTAGGGGTTGGAATCAACGGCCGGTGTGTTTATATCAGTAAATAGTGCAAATTACGTCATAGTAGGTAATCAAAACACGGCACGCTTGTTTTCATACAGGTCGTAATGCTCACGTTATTTTTCAACATCTATAGGTATATTATTATTATTATCTGTGGGCACAACCAGGGGCTTGTTTCAGCCCGACCGTGGCCTGTAGATATGAACTAAGGTTGTGGATTCGATCATTTCCGTATTTGTTCGTAGGTTTACTAGCCGTCGTTAGTCGTGAGTTCCGTAAGACCCCGGTCAAAATGTCACATATACACAGCACACACAGCTTAGTTAATAATAATAAATATAAAAATATTTTGGAACATACCTATTACACATTGCTAACTAGACCTAGCATACAAATATTTTCCCGGAGGCTTTCTTCTTTGTGTATCCCGTGTCCCTTGCAATAGACCCACTTGTGACGGAAGACCGTGTGGTTTTAGTCGGTTCGATTCCGACACCGTTAGCTCCGGTGAGGTGATGACCCGTCTGAGTGTCCACACGAAAATAAAAAAAGTATACAAATATTTGCACTGAGTGGAAATTGAAGTTCTTGGATTATGGTTAAATAAAATTTAATGTAATGTCAATGTCAACATAATTTCATATGCGCAAGCCACAAAGACTGCGGGCAGTCGACGGCAGCACTCCCCGCCGTCAATAGCCGGCTGTCGAGGATGCTACTCCGGTTGAACAAGCGTCAGCTGCGAGCGGCAACTGGAGTTATCACCAGGCATGACTCGTTTAACAAACGCCTTTCTACTGTAGGCTCGCGTGGAAGCAGAGGAAACAGCAACTCATGTACTGTTGGACTGTCAGGGGGGTGCAGAATACCGAGCTAAGTACCTTGGCTCGCCTGGGTCACTCTCCGAGATCGTCGGTAACGTAAAGGGGTTACTGTGATTCTTCGGGGAGTTAGGTTGGCTCCAATAGCTTTTATTCCCACCAATGTTTGTTGCAGAAAACTGCCCGTGTAAACCTAACCTAACATCTCAAGAACCATACTCTTTTTCCGGATGAAAGGAACCCTACGTCCTTAACTGTACCTCTGACAGCATGGGTACAAAATTTCAGGATGATCAGTTGAGTAATTATGGTTTGAAAGCATAACTAACAAACAAACAAACTCACCTTCGCATTTATAATAATTGAAGAATTGTATCTGCTAGAATTGTATCTTTACTCGAATATAAATTGGCACAGGAAGTCAGCAAGCATAGAACATTTACAAAAGTAACTGTTATTTAACTTGAACTAAATAGATGATGGCTAGGGGATCCTACAATTTGCTTTCACAAAAAGAACCCACTTAAACAAGAAATACAAGGACTTGGGTAGTTACTCTGCTTATTTTAAACATACTTGCATATACCACCAAAAACAAGAAAACACATTACATTATACATTTTTATATGATACAAAAGCTTGTTGCAAGATGTTCCTGATTTAATAAAATTTGTAAGAAATACATAGGTAGGTTCTGCTTAGAATCAGTCAAGTTTTTTCTTTACCTTTGATGGAGCTTTGTTGTTATTAATAATTAAATAAGATGTAATCGAATTTCGACTTCGCGACCTCTACTTTCTCTAGCCATGCAATCTCCTTTCAGATCTTAGCAGAATTGTAACTTTAAACCACGTTAAAAATTGTGGTTGTTTCAATACCTAGGAAACTTGTGAATGACATGTACATAAAATGTCACATTGAGATTATCTTTACTCGTAGTAATAATAGCACAGTCTTTTTTTATATCCTTTGAAGTTTATAAAGGGTGTGTAATAAGCCGGTTTTAACTCTGATATGGCAAGGGCAAGTGCGGCATAGGCCATCTAAGTATTTTGGTTTTACGAGCACCTAGCATTGACTATGTAAGTAGTTATTCTAAGAGGTGTATGCTTAACATTTAGGTATTGGTATAGGGCTCTATTTCCGTATTTAGACTCATAGGCGGTCTATTATGCTTTCCGATAAGGCTGTCTAGTTGAGGCAGCCTTGCTCCTTCCAGATGCACAGATGCCTCCTGGAGTGTTCACAGGCTTTTAGGAGTGACCTCACATCCGCAAGGATATTTACTTGTTGTGTGGTCACTCCCTCACACTCCAGGACAATGTGTGCCGATTCCTCCACGTTAAGACATCTCATAGAGGACGTCTGTCGCATTGCTGGTGAATAGGTGCCGGTTTAGGGCCAGGAGGCCTGTAATAGTTCCTACAACTATTCTGATGTTGAGTCGGTTGAGATCAAGCAGTCTGTTAGTTAAACGTGGTGAGACCTCTGTCAGCACCAGTTTAGACAAGTTATAACATTAAGGTGGTTAGTCTTAGTATTTAAACTACAAAATTCACACTAATATCATATTAGCCGTAGCAGTGTGCTTTTACATACAAAAACATTAGAAAATAAAATCTAAATTGCTTTTATTGCCCCATAGTTTCACAAGTATTCAGTTTGGATATTAGACACAAAAAAAAAATATATATATTTCAAGTACTCCCTAACAGATTAGTTGATGTATATGGTGGCTGCTTCAATTTTAGTGGTCATTGCGTGATTTTACATAGCATATAAATTTCCTCATTTGTTTAATGGAGGAAAGTTATACATTTATACTATAGAACAAATAGGTAGAACAGGATTTAAATAAGACAGTTAAATCTACATGATAAACACTACCATGATGAAACAAACAAACTCTACAGCTTTAAAATATTAATAATATAGATTATTGAATATATTTTATGAGTCACCTTAATGTTTAGTCACTGGTAATTGATAGAGGGGCGTGATCAATAGCGAGTTTGCAGGGCTTTGCTAAAATATTATACATATTGGTATAATCTATATATTTATTTGTAACAATATTTAGCAAAAGCAATATATATCTGAATTAGTATATGTATTGAGTTGTATATTTGATGAATATAAGTACATTAAAAGAAAAATAAATAAGATTTTACTTGATTAATATTCACCAAATGGCAACAATGTGTAAATAGATAACAAGATTTTAACATTATTATTCTTACTATGTATACATTAATTTAGTAAACAATCAGCAGATCAACTAAGAATCACATTAATAAAAAACATCGTAAATCACAAGTCAATCATTTAACAAATGTAGTTATAATCCAAAACCGTAGTAAACAATGATATTCACTTAAATAAGATAAACAATATCAACAAACTTGAACACACGGCAAAACAGGTTGGAGTCATTAGTTGATATTCATGATATGTACTTACGGCTCTGGACTGTATTGAGCACCTCCAAAGAAGCCGTGCCTGTCTGGCTGCGTCGTCACCGAGGAGCATATCGATGTTGTATCACCTAGGTCACTCCTATCTCCACCTGCACTTTTTACACTCTTTTGCAGTGACATTTTACCAAAAATTCACACTTCCTTTACCTTCGACCTATTACCATCACTCACACTGAGCAACCACCTCAGTCAACCACCGAGTGGGCGTACAAATTAATTACAAAACATGTAACTGTCCCGCACGCTCACGCCCGTCCACAATCACACAACTTCACAAAACAACTGGCGCCGAGAAGAGGCCATAGAGCACAAACTGTGACAACCGCTACATATCCGAGGACGGTAATTATAATAACAATAGGTGCACAGAAGAAATTCAAACTAATATTTTTCTTATCAAAACTAAACGTGTGGGTGGGCTAATAGTGAATTATGAATACAAGTACAATGCACGTCATTTTTTTTAATATTGTCAAAGAGTAGTGTTGTATTTTGTCAACGCTACGCGCATCTACATGATCTACGCGATTCATTCACAATCGATTGTTTATTTCAAGTTTCGCAATATTCATTATTAATAGAATTAAGTGTATCTATGAATAATAAATTATATTGGCATAAAATGACACTCACTATGAGGTTTTCATTCGTATTCTAGCCATTAATGCATTGAATTTATAACACTCACTGTCGCGACGTCGACTACTACTGAGCCCTTCTCAAAAAGTAGGGGATGTCCAAAATATTCTTAATGTGGACTAAAAAAAAAGTATTATAAGGTTTACTAAATAATTTGATTTTAAGATAAACATTCTTTTTACGGCGAACAACATCTTAATTACAATTTATTTTGATTCACATTTTACTTACTGGGCCAATTAAAGCAAGGTCATGTTGTTGCTCCTGCAGCTACCAGCCAGGTGGGTATAAAACATTCCATACCCACTTGGATCGTCATAGCGACAGCAACTGGGCAGTAGTCGGGATCTTCTATTGTAAAATAGAGCTGCCTCCACGGGTACGATGCGTAAAATTCACGCAATCCATCACAATCTGCTGACATATACTAAAGTCCCCGCGACACAGGAATCATTCCTATTCAAGGAAAAATTGTGAGTGTCATTAGGCCAGCGAAAATTCGTGAGCAGATCGAGAACAGAGCCACTCAAAGTGATGAGCGTTAAAGTCCCCTAAGATCACCAGCTCTGCGGAGGGGACTGCTGCTTGCTCGAGAACTTTGTCAATTGCGCTCAAAAAACCGAGTCGTGTTCATGTCACCGCTATGAGATCTGTACAGGCACGCGTAGACTTCAGCTAAGAATGAATTTTTCGACCGGATTAAGGAGGTCAAAGGACAGGTTAAATTTGGGGGCGAGGTAGTTTATAGGGAGGAGTCGGGAGGACATATCAGGGTAGAACGGATTTTCTGACAGAGCCGAACTAAGTCGTCTCTCACAAGTTTTTAAGAAAGTCCTTTTTTAGTATTTGAAACCTGAAACTTCGCAGGTAAGTAGTTTATGAGTAGCACACTTCAGCTTAGAACAGATTGTGTGACAGAGCTGGACTAAAGAGGTCTTAGAGCAAACAGAGGCACAAATTTCATAGTTTTCGTGATTTTTAAAACTTAGTTTGAAACTGAAAAATTTAACTTGAAAACTGACCAATAAAGCTAATATTTCGTATGAGAGAGGGCTGACATTAATGAAACTTTGAGCATTTAATAGTAATACCAAAAATGTTGATGTAAAGTCCAGATTTTTCTGGAAATATCTGCATAAACAAAATAAAAAATCTAAATTATTGAAATTGACATGAAAATTCACAATGTGTTGTTTAGAAATGTGCACCTACATTATAATAATAATAAAGCCCTTTTATTCCGAGTTCTGCTACAAGTTTGGCAATACATATTTTCCAATCCTGTCTACTATATTATGTCTCGCAACTCGGCGTGCCTCCTGGCATAGGCCTCCTCCAGCTCTCTCCACTGAACTCTGTCTTCTGCAACTCTGGTCCAGTAAGGCCCCAAGGTTAGGCGGATATCGTCCCTCCACCTTGTTTTCGGGCGCCCCTTACTTCTGGTGTCCTCTCTTGGGTACGGTTACTTGTTTGCTCCATTTGTTTATTTTGCAGCGTAGCATATGTCCAGTCCAACCCCATTTTAAATGCTCTATACGAGTTATTATATCTGCAACTTTGGTTTTTCTTCATTTCAGAGTTTTTGTTTGTCACCTACATTAGGGAAAGCATTTCTATCTACCTACCTTAACTTGCTGACTAAAGTTAAAATGGTATCTTTTTTCAGTAAATTAACTTTCAAGCAAGAAAGCAGCATCCTTCATTTTTTTTTTTTTATATTATAGATGGCAAACGAGCAGGCGGGTTACCTGATGGTAAGTGACCACCGTCGCCCATGGACACCCGCAACTCAAGAGTCACAAGTGCGTTGCCGGCCTTTGAGATAGGAGTACGCTCTTTTCTTGAAGGTTTGCAGGTCGTATCGGTCCGGAAATATCGCAGGCGACAATTTGTTCCAGATATTGGTTGTGCGAGGCAAAAAATTTCTGGAGAACCGCACAGTGGTGGATTGCCACCAATTATCCAGGTGATAGGGATGAAAGTTTTATCGCGTGGAACGATGGCGAAACGTTGCGGCCGGTATAAGTCCGAACAATTCCTCGGAGCACTCCCCATGATACATGCGATAGAGAATGCAGATTCATCATTCCGATCACTGCTCGTAAGTCTATTTTATTGTTATTCACTAAACTTTTTTGTTATCATCATTGAGTTACTAGCCTTTTTCCTAAAATTTGAATTTGGTTTTACTCACTTTCAACATAAGCTTCTCTTTTAAAAAAGTATGTTAACCTCACTGAAGCTGAATTTGCTGAACTGACAAAGTGACAATATTGCTGTCATTACTGACAGCTAACAATAAAAAGAAAAGTTGTAGCCGTTCTAGCGAAAGGTGTTGGTTAGAATACTATAGAGAAAAATAAATCATGAATTATCTAAGAAGACCATTATCAGTTCAAATATTGTCCAGACATAATTCCACTGCTTCCGCCGAATTTGTGAACAGAAATCCTCGGAATTTAGAACGAATACGGATAGCCCGTAAACCTGATGGATATCATCTTGATAAACCTGGACGGAAATTCTGGCACAAGTTTGTATTCAAAATTTATTATTAGAGAGTAGTAATAATGAATATATTAATATATGGTACAAACTGTACTTACTATTAGGAAAAGCTTTTAAAAATATTAAACTAGTTTTATGCCCATGCATGACTCGTAATTCGATCATACTGAAAGAAAATATGTACTTATTTACAGGATGGACAGATTTAATATCGCCCAGTCTTGTATTTGCAAAATGTTACCGTAACCCATACAGGCCTTGAGACATGAGTTTCAGTAAAGCATTAATTGCATTTAAAAACAAAGTGGCCTATTGGACTGTAATTTTAAAATTAAGTGTTGATATTAGTAGAAATTTATAGTATATTGATGGACTATAACAAGTGGTGATCAAGCATTCAACAATAACATCAGGGATTGCCAGGGTGCAATAAAGGAACCACTTTATCCCAGGGTGCAAATATATGTATTCAAGAACATGTGTATTGGTCTGGATGACTTTACAATCTTTGCATGTATTTAAAAAAATCCAGATTATAGTATTGCTTTTTTTTAACTTGACCCATCTTACACACAGCCGTCTGATCCCAAACTAGGCAGAGCCTGTACTATGGTCACCAGACTGCTGATAAACATACTTATATATTTCTAAATACATATATATTACTAGCTGTCCCGTGCAACTTCGTCTGCATTAGTAAATTTTCCTATCTATCCCTATCGCAGCGCCATCTACCGGGCCCAATTGTAAATCTAAACCATTCTCGAATCCACGTGAAGACACAAAAAAATTCATTAAAATCGGTCATTGTTCCTGTAAAACTATCGCAGCGCCATCTACCAGGTCCAATTGTAAATCTAAATCATTCTCGAATTCATGTGAAGATACACAAAAAATTTCATTAAAATCGGTCATTATTCCTGTAACACTATCGCAGCGCCATCTACCGGGTCCAATTGTAAATCTAAACCAATCTCGAATCCTCCTGAAGACACAAAAAATTCGTTAAAACCGGTCCAGCCGTTTAGTAGGAGTTCAGTCACATACACACGTACAGAAGAAATATATATATACTGCATTTACACTTCAGTCTAAGTAACACGTGGCCGGCTATGCTAACACCAACAATTTAAAAAGTAGAAACAATTTAATTTCACGGTATTTCGTTTACTACAAAATAAATTTAACTTATACTTTAGCCTCAACAACACGTGGTGGTTATGCTATTAAATTGTAGCATAAATGACACATTTGTAGATTTAACATAGCAGCGCCATCTATTGATTACTTACTCAATCCAGTCAACAGATATCGCCATCTGTTAAAATCGTTTGGAGTTAAAAGATAATTGTGAATGTCAAATAAAAGACAAATAATTTGCAATAAAATAATATTGCGGCTATAAATTAAGATGTAAGCTATCCTATCTTTCAAGTTGGATCAAACTGCACATGGTGTGCAAATTTAATTTAAAATCGGTTAAGTAGTTTAGGAGTCCATCGCGGACAAACAATGTGACACGTGATTTATATATATTAAGATAGATAAATTTCACCCAGACAGAAGAAATGATCATGCTCATCACACTATTATTTGTTGTGGGTGGGAATAGAACCCATGACCTTTGGCTCAGCAGTCAGGGCCACTAATCACTATACTAACATGCCAGTCCAGTTGAGTGTTTGAGTCTAGACATGGTTTGAGTTTAGATGGTGCTTTGTGAGATGTCACAGATTATAAAACCTATGATCATAAAACATTATTTTTAACCTGCTATGCAAAAAGGATGTTATAAGTTTAACATCTGTATCTGTGTCTGTCTGTTAGATTAATTTTTATTTAGTGTTTTTTTGTTTGGAAGGTAACTTGAATGAGAGTGTCCTTACCTATAATTTAAGAAAATCTGTTCAGCCACTTCAGGATCATCAGCTTTTTTCCATAGTGTTCATTGAAGGGATTTTTGAGTCGGGGCTATTTTTAATTTTTAATTTATACTTTTATTATTTATACATTCCTTTTTACTGTTTGATTTATTAAAGAAATTTTCATTATTCCAGATTATCACTGATTTCAAGTAATCGCACAGTTACTGCCCAAGTCGTCCATTACATTAAAGGACCAGTTATTGAAGCAAAAACATCAGAATGGGCTCTTCGCAAACAGTTATATAGCATCAAAGATACCTCTGCATATATTAATCTAGGAAGAGTTTTTGCTCAGAGGTGTTTAGAAAGTGGTATTTCAGAGATATATTGTGATATAAAGCCAGTGGAAGGTGGCAAAGTAGACAGATTTCTTAAAGAAGTTATCAATGGTGGAATTAAACTAGAAGAACCAGAGGTTTATAAAAAACCTTCTCCTTGGGATAAACATAGACCTGAAAAGCCATGGGAAGTTGCTGAAGAGTAAATTTTGGAATTAGTCAAAAAAGTAGGTAGTGTAATTAAAAAATAATTTTGAAACTGCCACACTTGTATTTTATTCCTTTAAATATGCCTATAGTATATACCAATTGTGTATGCTACTGTGGTGCATGCTGGGCCTTTTGGATTCTTTAAATTAACTTTTATATTATTTATAATTGTAACTAATTATTGAGCAGATATGCATTTTCCTTAGTGGGTTACATATTTTGTCAATAAGCACCATTTGGGACTTTAATCACAGTGCCCCAAGACTCCTAAGATCCTCAGATATATACTATCTATAATACATAAAACCAGGAAAATATTTGTTGCGGTTAAATTTGAAATCATAATAGACACAAAATCTTAGTGGTGGAATTATCCCTAAGACAAAATAGGTTTTAAAAGGAAGGAAAAACTAATTAAAGTAACATTAATTGTGAAGGTACTTACTTACACTGGGGGAACGGGTATAATGTCCCTCCAACACAAAGGGAGGATCAGGCGAGGTGATCATGCCTGGCGGACCGCAGCCCATCGGTTGATGTTGGGAAGTTGTATATATATTAATTGGCCTGAGAACTTTCGTTGCGCGTTGCAGGATTAGTTACTACGTAGTTTACGCGATGATAAAAGCATGTTCTGCAGAGCAACTATTATTTAGAACACGCTGCCGGTATCGATTCGGGACATAAACGAACATGCTAAATTTAAAAAACAAACTTTGTGAACATCTTATAATTAAATGTTATTACTCAATTCAAGAATATTTTGATGACAAAACCTTAAACCTATAATTATAGTCTATTATAAACTGGCATTAATTGTGGACATTACTATTGACATTAATTTCTTAATATTGAATCCTACTAATATTATAAACGTGAAAGTTTGTGAGTATGGATAGATGGATGTTTGTTACTCTTTCACGCAAAAACTACTGAACGGATTGCGATGAAACTTGGTATGTAGATAGCTGGAGACCTGGATTAACATATAGGCTACTTTTTATCCCGATATTTCTACGGGATCGGGACTTACGCGGGTGAAACCGCGGGGTGCAGCTAGTAATATATAATTATGCATAACAATTATAATTTCATCTATAATCATTATTTTCTAGATGAACAATGTTGTTATGTAGGTACTTAGATGTATAATAATTATTAATCTTTTTTAATTTGACAGTAATTGTAAACTGTAAGTAATATTTGCACTAGAGAAGTTACGGAGGTGGGTTTAGCGGAATCGGAGTTTTTAAATTTGACCTATCGGAATCAGAGGCGAAGTCCGAGCCGTCGCCATCATAAAGGGTAAACGTAATAAAATAACTCAGTTTTCAACTTAATTAATTCGTCGTATTCGGTAATATGTAAAGCCTCTAACCGATGCCGGATTCCGGATGGCACCGCAGAGACGCCATGGATATCTTTTGTGTATGGCGTGTGGCTCCCGAGAGGAGCGAAAATTTATACCCTTAAAACTCGTTAAAATGACATTTTCTATTTTATTATCCCTTAAAAAAAAGTGTCTTTATTTGCCTTTAAAATTAGCATACTTCAGGGGTTGTAAACCTTTTCCATAAAACAATAATTACAAATATAATTATAATAATTCTTTGTTTTTTTTTGTACCATCTTTCATAGTTTCATCTATAAATGTTTCCAAAATGTTTCATTATTATTTTCTAAATGAGATTCCCAGACATCATAATTCTGATAATTCTGTTCGAAATAAGTGTGTTCGACAAACTCGTCGTCGTCGCATAATTGCGTTTCAATTTCTGTCTCGGGAATATATTTTCTTTTTCTAGGTAACTCTAGAACAAAGTAAAATAATGTTTCTTTTTAATTATTTAAGACTACTTTAAACAAGAATTACACTCCGTAGAGATGAGTGTAATTTTTCCATAAAAAACGGATTCATCTGTATGCTGTTACTACATAAAATAGCTACACAATATAAAAAAAATAATTGTGTTTATAGAAATGTACAGCTTCTAAAGCGCTCTCTGTCTAGTTGATTACTTCTTTTAAGCCGTATTCCATAATAGAAGTTGGTAAGATACAATATAGATGTTGGGTGTCATCGCTTCGCTCATACTAATTCACTAGTGTGTCCCGACTGGGGACGGAGGTGCTTTGAGGAAGAATGTATCCATTCCATCATATGCCTGTAATCTACTTTATGATATCAGGGTATCGACTAGGTGATCTGCCTCTACATCTAGGTCTTCTCCCATACACTTTGCCCATAACAACCAGTTTGTCTAGGATATCTGGCTGTCTCCGAGCTATTTCACATAGAAGCTAAGTATACATCATCCTCATCACCATTTCAGCCACGGGACGTCCACTGTCGGACATAGGCCTCCATCAATGACTTCCAAGAAGACTCTTTGGAAGCGGTCTGCATCCGCCGCCGACCTGTGATAAATAAAATATAGTTGTTATCACAGACGAATTCGTGCCAAAATCCGTTTCGACTCTAAAATCAACAGAGCCCAACTGTTTACCTAATGAAATAAGCTAACAGGCTTTCTTTAGATACATTTTTCAATTATTCTGAACTCAGTGAGACAGACGCCGAAGACCAATATGATACAATGGTTACCGTAACAAACAATTGCTGTAAAAAATCCGCAGAAACAGAAATAAAGTAACTTAATAGAAAAGCGATTGAAAGAAAAAATAGGAACATCAGAATACAAGGAAATAGAGAAAGAAATCAAACGTAGTATTAGAAAAGATTTGAGAAATCTAACCACACATATCGCTCGTTTGCGAGAATATCGACTTAGTTCAAAATTCAGTCGAATTGAACTAAGTATGCCAAACGATCATAAATCTTTGATATTTTATGATGAACAAAGATGCAACGCCGATTTCGTGCTAACGTTCGTTGTAAAGCGACAAGTTCACTATATATTTAGAACAAAATACTCTAACGGAAATCACTAAACATTGTCATTCTCTAAAATCATTATTTTTTAGTTATGTCGTTCTTCTTCTCTCAAACAAGCTCTTTCTCGCAAACAAGCGATATAGTAAAACCAGCTGTGGAAAAACACCCTTCTTTGAGAAAATTAAAACAAGGATTAACTAAAGAGAGTTTGCTTTGCTTAACCGATATATAATGCATCTCAAGGAAGTAGGTGACACTCGATTTCTGCAGCTCCGTAATCCGGTTAGGCAGCGCGGAACTAGCGCAGTGTATTTCGTGTTGTTTTTTGCCAGTGCCGGTTATTCTAAGAAGGACATCCCCGAGAAATAAAAAAGTCCTACCAACAGGGGATCCCCTGTATAGGGTTGTACATACATACCCAGTACTTAATTTAAAAAAAAATTAATGGTATAAAAAGAATAAATCCTCAAGGATTCCCGTCATGCTCTCTTTCAATGAGAACTTTGGACCACCAGAAGTAGCAAAATTCACCCAAGAAAAAAAAAATCTGTTCTAACTGTTACCCCTGGTGCAGTAAAGATCAAACGATGCCTGCCCAAGCACTGCAAAATCGGTTTTTTCAAGTTTTGATAATGTAAATGATAAAAGTCAACTAAATTGCACTTGTCGTTTATTTCTTTTGATGTTCTTTTATTATTTACATTTTTATTTAACTAGTGGGACTGCAAACCTGACTAGTTTAGGGTATAAATGTTTTAAATAAGTCACAGCCTCACGGGGTGTTGAGAGTATTTATAGACACCGGTAATCGCTTACCATCAGTGTGACTGTGTGAATGTGCATGCATCCGTCAAAATCGGACTACCCTGTAAAAAGTTATGTTTTGTCATTCATACATTAAAACTCTGAAACATAAAAAAAAAAAAAAAAATAGAGTTAAAAAAAGAAGTATCCACGAAGTTCTACTAACACTGGACACCACGAGAATCAAAAAGTTTGACCTTGAAAATTGAGATTGGAACTCTATCCTTTTCTTAAAGGATGTCCATATTTTTTGTACCAATGGATTTTCCTGAAAATAAGGTGGGCCAATTTTATTATCTTCATACAAGAAAAACTGTTACCTAAGTGCCGGGCTTCATAAATACATTATTTATAACCATTCTTAATTGAGTAATAATCTATACTAACATTATAAATGCGAAAGTAACTCTCTGTTACGTTATTACGACTTACTATTACTACTCCCTCAAGCAATCATCATGAAATGTTGCATACAAGTTCTCAGGGTTCCACTGTGTAGCGGCCAGCCTTGCCCTTGAGCAGGATTGTCTTTGCTTAGGCGACTGATTTGCTTGCCCCTATCACACTACAGAAACGTAGGCAATAAAAGTGTGATTATATAAGGCTAAATATTATATTTAGCACTTAATTTTTTATCAGTGAGGCTTCTAAGGTATGATCGCAAATGCCTACTTGATTATGAATGCACAATTAATTTTAGAATTTTAGATTCATGCAAATTGGCTAAACATATGTTGTCGTTAACAGGCTGGCTAAACATGTTTTTCAATTTACTTGCAAAATGTTGTTGAACTATATCAACCATTTTATTTTTAATATTGTCAACGGTCAAAATAAAGTACTATTTATTTTACTTTATTATAAAAATGTATTTTTCTCACCTTTAGCAAAGAATTATTCCCCCTAAAAATCTGCACACTTTCTTTACAGTCTATATTTGAGTTAAAATAAATAAGTAATTAATTTTTTAATTACTTATTTATTTTAATCAACAGATGCATTACTATTTTAATAAAAATCTATTGACTAATTTTGAATCCGTCTTACGACCAATCTTTTTTTTATGCTTTATGTAAAATAAATCCTAGAGAAATCAAAACACACGAAATAAAGTACTTTTGCGTACTTTATTGTTGTCATAAAGTATAGAGTACAATTACTCGAAATAACGTACAATACTTTATAATAAAGTACGGGTGGCAACCCTAACACTGTTTAAGAATATCTTCTGGATAAAACTATCATCTGAGCTGATAAATACAAATTGTTTGGAATCCTGGATGTCTCTTTCTGAGTGCGATTTGTGTTAATACATAATTTAGTTTTAAGTTAGCTAAGTAAGAGAAATTTTGTACCAAATGAGAACCAATGAACCATAAATAACTGTACCTATTATGCACACCTTTGTGACCTATGTTTGTTTACAACATTAAATGATTGATTGATTTATATAAAAAAAATATATTTTATGCCAGATATTACAATAAAACAAAAAGAAACGTCTAAATATGCTGTTTTAGAACGTAGAATCTTCCTTCATAAATCTAAAAAATTGTTTATCAACCTCTACATTTTAATTTGGAACAACCTTTTCCTCTATGGATCCATTACTAAAAAATGAAGTCCTTATTTTTTTAGTTTTAACCATATAAAATATTTGATGAATTTGAAGGTAATAAAGGAAATATTATAATAAAGAAAGTCTGTTGTCGTTCTCACAAAAATGGCGGAAGGAATGATGGCGTCTATTTCTTTTCACGGCTTATTGACAAATATATATTTTTCTCTTTCTAGCTCACGGTATTTGTCATAAAACTCTGGGCACGCGTAGTGATCAATATGTCCACGTGATCTGCCGTCAGTAGAGACTGGCGTAATTGCAAATGCAAAATGTACAGGCTAGAAAAGTTTGTGTTACAATGAAATCATAAATATTTTGTTAATTTAAGTTGTAGTGTTGTAGTTTTAAAATGCCTGCGTCTATTGGTGTTAATTTACGCGTAACTGGCCACTGCAGCCAAGGCGGGAGAAAGTATATGGAAGACTTGTTTTCCGTTGCTTATCAACAAACTGAGGACGAAAGGGATTTGGAATACGCTTTTTTCGGAATATATGATGGCCATGGCGGCAGCGAAGCTGCTGCTTTTGCAAAGGAACATTTGATGGACTCTATAGTGAAGCAAAGGCAATTCTGGTCTGACAACGATGAGGACGTACTAAAAGCAATCAGAAATGGTTACATGTTGACCCACTTGAACATGTGGAAAGAGTTAGGTAAACATCGAGTGCTACGTTTTATTACAGTCTTAATCATAAGGTTAAACTAAGTAAATGTTACTTAGCTCACCACCAAGAAGAATTATAAGTGACTGTACAAAATGTTTTGCTTGACCTTGTTGAACTTATTCACATTTTTTCTTGAGTGGTTTGACATTGAGTTTACAGGAGTTTTTCAAATGGTCATTGTCATTACATTCATGTTGTTGCTTTGTTAGATAATAGCTAGTTGAACAAATTACCTTTGACTTTTTTCACTTATTGGGGAATCCCACTCACTTAGTCAAGTGAAAGCAGTTTTACCAGTTTAGGTTTTTATACTGGCTCTGGTTTGCTACTACGAAAATCAAGTAAAAAAGATTAAGATTATTTCACACTTAAATGTAAAATAATAATATAATATTTATTAAAACCCATGATACAAATTGACATTCCCCCTTAAAATGATGAATATAATTAAAATCAAACAATATAAATTAAAATATATAATTTTGATTGTTTGATTTTAATGTAATCTACAAAATTGACTTGGCATATAGTGTTACAAGTTATTGAGATGGACATTATTGTACAACAAGTGAAACTTATTTTGTTTTGGTAAATGTAAGGTTTTTGACATCATAGAATACTAGTAGCGCCCTGCGGTTTCACCTGCATAAGTCCCGAACCCCTGGGAATATCAGGATAAAAAGTAGCCTATGCGGTAATCCAGGTCTCCAGCTATCTACATACCAAGTTTCATCGCAATCAGTTCAGTGGTTGTTACATGAAAGAGTAACAAACATCCATCAATCCAAACTTTCACATTTATAATATTAGTGGGATTAAAAATTTTCTATGAAGTTATGTAAAAGTATTAACATTATACTCAAAATTTATAGTCTTGCTTACTTATGGATGCTTAATACATCACAAATCTGTGTGTTATGTAAAAATTGACTTACAGTACTTGTCCAATGTCTTTACACTGGAACGGCAATGTATATTAATAACCTTTGTGAATCAACTGGACTTACATATATTGTTGGAATTAGTTTGAGTATATTCAAATGATGTATGTAACTCATATCAATCAAAATGTTGTATAATACATTTGTCTTTTATCTATTTTTGCTAGTTAAATTCTTTGTTGTTTCTTGTACCCATTTGTATGAAGAGAATCTTTACAAAACACCCTCCAGAAGCTATAGCATAACACCATCACAAACTAAAAATCATTGATATATATAAAAACCCTTAGATACACAATCAATGCCAAAAGAACATCCTCACCAAATGAGCACCCACTGTGCTGTATGAGTGTGCTTTTAATATAGTCATGTTTGATCGCTTTAACATTCAACACACCCCAATTGCTTGTTTTAAAAAATTGCAAAAGTCACATGTAAAGGATGCTAAACAAGGACGGGGTTTTATATTTTCGGTAACCTAAAATATAATTGTCATCACTATATTGTATTACTAATTATTATGTCGAAAAGACATTGTAAAATAGTTTTTTTTGGTAAATTCGCAATTAACAACATACAATTTTCATCATACTAATATGTGACCACTTCATTTGTTCGGGTTATATGTCAACTCTGTTGTAAATTTAATGGAGACGCTGTTAGTCTTTTAAAATATATATATTTTTAATTAACTTACAAAGATATTCATCATTATTTTTATATCAATCATTCAAAGTCAATCTAAGGGGTGCTGATAGTAGGATATATATTTATTTTATAAATCATACTCAAAACCGGCCTTAAGAGCAATTTTAGCTTATATTGACTCGATCTTGAAATAAAGAACTTAACTCGTGACTGTTTTGAATGATTGACCGAATGAATTCAAATGAATATAAATGTGTAAATGTTAATTTCTATATTATTTCTAAATTTAAACCTATTTACGGATAAAAGTACAGGAGTACTTTTCAGTAGAGAATTTTTTTTTTCGCTTTGTAAACAACATCTGTTTAAAGTTAGGTTAATTTAATATATAATTAAACATGTTTTATTCATGTACACACTTTTCAAAATTAAATTCCTTTATACATAGATTCCTTATTGAATGACATACACAAACATATTTTACTCAAAAAATTACTTCTGCATTGTCAAAGAACTTAAACAATGATATGGGTAAATTCATACTTTAGACTTTTTTATTACAATGTAAGTGTTGTATATTTCAGAGAAATGGCCAAAAACTGTAACAGGGTTACCAAGCACGGCAGGTACAACTGCAAGCATAGCTTTCATACGCCGTGGAAAAATATATATTGGACATGTTGGTGATTCAGCTATTGTCCTGGGTTACCAAAAAGATGGTAAGATGCATGTTGAGGTAAAATAATTACTACTGACTAACCAATCAACTAACCAAGTCCAAAACAATATTTACAAATTCTAAACTTGTGGTTACTTAATGGGGATTGTAATAACAGGAATATGCTGTACATGTAAAATTGTCTTTAAAAATAAATTATGTTGTGGTGCGTACTTGGTGTGTAACAGCCAGTTACAGTTACAGGTGTGGGAACCTGACCTGCTCAAGCAAGTGTTTGCACTCCCCCAATCCCTCCATAGCAATATTCCTTTCCTTCCCTTCGTACTTCCCTTCCCCTTATACTAATTATTATTCCCATCATCACATTAATTTTCGTTGGTGTGTTGTGTGTTGGTGTTCGTCGGTCGACGGCATTAGGTTTGCCCCCTATTATGTTGGTAGGACCAAGTTATAGTTGGTAAAATGTGGGTGTTTAATATACCTCGGCCTACCCCTTTGGGTATACAGGCGTGAGTGTATGTATCTTATTATTTCAACAAGCAATTTTTGAAGTTATACTTCTTTTGAAAAATTATGAGAGTAAATTTTTACTATGCGCGCCCACACCGTCACGAAAAACCGACTCCCGGAAGTTAGCTAGTCAACATTTTAGTTTTTCAAAAAAAGTTACCAACTTCACGATAGTGATAAAAATGGTTTTAACGCATTACTTTGAGTATGTTTGTAGAATTGAGGTTAGTTAACGTTATGTAGATAATTTACTGTGATTATAAGTAATAAAAATGGTGTTTACATATTACTTTCGAGTACGTTTGTAGAATTTGAGGTTAGTTGACGGTATGTATTATTTATTATGATATTTAAATAAACTTTATTTAACTAGATAAAAGTATATAACTTCTTACGTGCGTACATAAGTACACACACACTTTTTTTGTTGTATATATTTATTTATGTGTGTACATATTTTATGCGGTATCTCGGAAACTAATGTTTTTGATGAAATTTTGTATACAGATGTGTATTTTAAGTTCAACTGCATAGTTGTATTGCCTGTAAAAACGCAATTTTACAAAAAAAAAAATGACGATTTAACAAAAAGCTACAGAGTGAAGTTCGTTCTCCCAGGTATTGTATTCTGGTAGGTCAAAAGATGTTATTTTGACTACAGAAATACTAAGGATTACTTTAAAGTTAAAGTTAAAATTTTGAAAATTAAATAATATTAAACCATATTTGAAATAAATAAAAAAATATTTTGTACCAGTTGTAAATGGAAATAAAATCCAAACCAATTTTTCTTTGTTCATTCACAATCATTCATCAAAAGTAGACACTATGAACCAGGAAAAGGATGAGGACAGACAGATAGCTTGGTTAATTTTATTAATTAGGTAGAACGAAAAGATTTAATTTTTCTATATGTCATACATGGCTGGTTAGATTACATACCTAGTGGAAGTTAATTCTGTTTTTTGCAGTGTTGCCAGTTTCATTTATGAAAGTTACATTTACAGTTCTAGGTCTATTTTTAGCTATAATGTTGAAATATTATTATAATATGTATGTATATATGCAAATCTGCAGCAGTGTCAGGGTGAATTAGTAACAAACCTATTAAAACATACAATTACTTACAAAAAATTCGCATTCATATTATTGAAATCCTTACAGGCTGTGAGGAGTGGGCTGCTAAACCATTGACATCAGATCACAAACCAGAATCCACAAATGAAATAGAACGCATCCAAAGATGTGGAGGAAAAGTTGTCTCAAAAGCAGGTGTACCCCGTGTTGTATGGAACAGACCTCGTCTGGGACACAAGGGACCAATAAAGAAGAATACACCAATGGATGAGATACCATTTTTAGCAGTAGCGAGGTCGCTAGGTGATCTGTGGAGTTATAATCCCCAAAATGATGAATTTATAGTCAGTCCTGATCCTGATGTAGGTGTCCTGACTATAGATCCATCAAAATTTCGGTAGGTATCAAAAAGCCCAGATGTTATATTTCAATAAATAACCTTTTAGCTTATTAATGATTATTACAATTATATTATTATGCTATTCTAGGTGTCTGATTTTTGGAACTGATGGCTTG